>VYZP01011543.1:22292-118031 GCA_013400635.1 Hypocryptadius cinnamomeus | reverse complement strand
CCTGTCCTGCCCAGCCCTGCCCTGCTCTGCCCAGCCCTGCCCAGCCCTGCCCTGTCCTGCCCTGCCCAGCTCTGCCCTGCCCAGCTCTGCCCTGCCCAGCTCTGCCCTGCCCAGCCCTGCCCAGCCCTGCCCTGCTGAGCTCCGGTTGCACTGTAAAACCTCTCGAGCAGGCAAGAGTTCACAAATCCGCTCGCTGCCGGGGCACGGTGGAACTGTCCATCTTGTGGCCAGTGCAGCACTGAGCACATTTCTGACCTGAGCAGCTGGGCAATAATGGTAACATCCACAGCCATTCATGGCTTTTGCAGTCTAACACATCTCAGGCTCCTGTGCATGCAGCCTTTGGCTTTCCTAAAAGTCCTGCACTGACTGGAATGACACTCATTCCAGCATCATGTTGCCAGAAGCCAGAGAACAGCACTCAAGTGATGCAATTTTGTGTCTCTTGTTTTTCATCAGCATGCAGCTTTGCTGCTTATGCAGGCTGCTGGGAATAAAGGAAATGACTTTGCAGGAAGCACAAGTGTGGTGATTATTACTGTTATTACTAAGTATTTTCTTTTGTTGTAGGGGACGTTATATGGATGAAATCCCTGAACAGCATTTTACAGTTGGAGCCTACCTTTCCTAGTGAGATCACATTGCACTTTACTGTGAGTGATACTACTTCTGACATAATGAAGCAGGAATTAGGCAGGTTGTCCAGTGCCCCACTGCAAGTCAAGGGTTTGGCACTTTTTGCCTCACTTATAAAGAAACATGGGGTACTCTGGGTGAATACTGGGAAAGCTCACTTGTTTGTCAACTACTTTTGCCTGCAAAGTCTTGTCCTTAATCACTGACACTTCAAAAACACCACCTCTGGATTCAGTGGTACACTTGCTAATTAGACTGGCACACATTGATGCTATTGTGTGAGCAATTTTGTTTGAGGAGTTGCATCACATGCTGGAGGAGAGAAAACCTCCACATTGCTTTTAAAATTGTAGCTGAAAATTTCTCTACTTGCCTTCCTGAGAATTGGAATTAGCCAACAAGATGAGCTAGACAGTTTTAGGACATCTTCAGGGCAGTCTGATTTTTCTCTGTCAGCTATGCTCCCCAGAGATATGCCATGAATTGAGCACCAGACATGCTGGAACAGCTCTTGCTGGCTGTGCAGTGCCTCATCCTCGCTGGTTTTGGCCTTTAGAGACAGAGCCCAAACAGAGCTGTGAGTCAAGCAGAAAAGCTGGTGGCAGGACTCTGCACAGCTGATTTTGGGTGACAGTGCAGCTGCCTGCTGGGGTGGGCTGGACTGACTCACTGGTAGAAGTGAGGAACACAAGTGTGGGAGGAATAAGAGTCCATCTGGGATCTGGATGAGAGTGGGACTAAGGGAAACAGGCTGACTGGGGAGAAGGGCCAATTTTTAGTGGATCTGAGGACTATTTAATTTCAAACCATCCTTTCAAGTGTTTTAGGTAATTACAACCCAACTGCATTGTTTAGGAGATGGGGGAGTGATCCTAGAAATAGTTGAATATTTAAAGCTCTGCTTTTGTTAGTATGACTAAAAACACCCACTAGGCAGAAACTCGTGTGCAAAGAATTTACTTACATAAAGCCAAGAATATAAAAGGTGCTTTATTGTAATTACAAAGTTTTCATCTGTGCATTTTGAAAAGTCCCAAAATCCAGTAAGGGTCCAGTTCTACAGAGGTTCTGCACAAAGACTTTTGCAAGAGTAGGGCCCAAGTATGTATCAATTATTTGCTAATGTAATATCAGCATTTTTGTTAGTGTGACTCTGGAGCATTGCTGCTGCTGTGTTTGCCAGTGGAATTAAATTTCTCTCCTACTGCCTTTCAGTGGACCTAGCAATATAAATTATAAATGCATTTCTTTACTCATGAAGGCTGGTTTTCTTCTGCTGAAAGCACTGTTAATGCAGAAAATACAAAAATTTGGGTCTCTTTTCACTGCTCATAATATAATGCCTGGTAGAGAAACAGAGGTGCACTTTGCTCTTGCAGTCATTTCCCTGGTGGCTTCAGTTCCCATTTCTCACTAAATCCTGCCACCAGGAGCTAGAGCTGGGCAGGAACAGTTGGCAAATCCACTCTCCTATCTCTTGCTCTCTGGCCTCTGTCAGACATCACAGATTCACATAGCAGACATGACTTAGATTTATCTCAGCTTTTTTTTTTTTTTTTATTATTTTTTTTATAGAATGTCAGAATACACAGAACAAATTTGGGAGATGCAGCAGCAAAGAATCAGGGCATAAATGTCTGGTAGAAAGAATGGAAACAATCTGTGCACTTCAAAAGCTGCAGTTCTGACCAAAACAGAGATTTCAGAAACATACTTCATTAACTCTTTTCTGTCCCATTTTACTTTTGTCTTAGTGAATTCTTTCTACATTCACTGTCTTTTTAAGGTACAAATTTCACAGAAAAACCTGCTATAGCATTTGTCAGATACATTACTAATACCATGGGTAGTGAAGTTGCCTATGTAAGAGTCTTATTTTTGGCATTTGGAGCTAAGTCCAGTGGTATGACTGAACTGACTGCTGTGCAGGTGAGTCACTGTGCAGGTGGCTTTTGCATCAGTGATGGGTGTCCATAGCTACAAAGGAAAAACAGATGTTTGAGTTCAGTAAAAATAGATGTTGACATAAATTGGTCTGGGCTGTTTTAGACTTGCAAACACAGCAGGCAACAAGTAATATTTCAACCTGTATGTGGGCATGTCCATTTTGAAGTAATAAACATCTTGTGCAAATTTTGCAAACACAGCAGCACACAGCTCCAGGCACAGCTCTCTCAGGGCCTGAGCCTTTTCTCATTTCACATAGTCCAAAATGTAATGGTGACTTTCTGTAAGCTTCCATTTACCTACACAAGTTGGTATCTTACAGAGAGAACTCAAAACTGACTGTAAGCTGTGAGGCACCCAAAGAGACTGTGCCAGTGTCTTGCTGATTCCTGCCCCTATGCAGCATCCATGCTCCATTACCCCCAACAGGCAAGTTCACTTCTGTGGGCCATTTCACTACTCCCCTCACTGGAACTGGAAGCTATAAAGTCACTGCCCTGACTTCTGAAGGGGTTTCTTTACAATTTGAATTTCTCTCTATATTTGTACCTGTGTTCCATTGGATTTTTTTGCCATTTTCTGCCCCAAAACAGTAAGCAAAACACTGTATGGGTAATTGCCGTGATGTATCAGGTGTAGTTACAAACACATCATAATTCATTACTGTCTGATGACCATTCTGAACTAGATAAAGAACTTATACAAAATCCTTCAGTGTCATTGGCATGTCATGGCTAATCAGCTGCAGTTAACAGTCTTGTTACATTTTAGATGTAAAAATATGTGATGCATGAAATGGAAGCAGCTGAACACCCTTAGTAGGTGGGTAAAGGTGGTTTTTAATTCCCAGAGAGGTGTAAGCAATGGCAAAACAAGAATACCACAGGGCACCAGTCTCTCAGAGGTAGATTTCTCCAGGCCAGCATAGAACAGAAAAAAACAAACAACTTTTAGAGGTGGGAAAAGGAATCATCAAAATTTGTATTTTCTTTCCCAAATATTTCAGCAATGAGAGGAAAGCTGCCATCTTGGCAAATCAAAGACAGAGTTTGTTCTTGTGTATACACACACTAAGTGTAGGTTAGCTACAGTAAGGTGCTAGCTCCAGGGAAGAGTCGTAACTTAACTTTCTCTGCCACCAAGTTACACCCTGTAAAAGGACACACAATTCAGAATGAAGCTGACACTTCCTCCACAGCTAAAGGATCTCATGTGCTGCAGAACTTTGTGTGCATGGTTTGAGTCCATATGGGCCAAACCCTGTGTTTATCACAGCCATCTGGGTGCTCGTGCATTTTGGTTCTGTTGTAACTGGATAAAGCACAGTGACAGAAATGGGGAACAGTTCTCATTCCCAGCCAGTTCTCAATGCCCCAAAATCTCTGGTGACTGAAGTACCTAATGGGCTACATATCCATGCTCCCCCCTGGTCTCTTTGATTCTGTCAGTCTTGAGGGTGTAAAACGGAAAGGGTGACTTATCAATATCCCATTTTTAAGGTCTTCTGGCAGGGGGGAGCATTAGCATAGGTGTCCCTGTTCCATCACTTACACAACCCCCAAGTGTGTGCATACTCACCTGCTGTCATTTTCCCCCTGTTGTTTTAGAGCCCCACTTCATGACTGGTTTTCCCTGAACATAGCAAACAAAAATAACATAGCCATGATTCCTGAAGCTCTCTCAGGTACCCTCTGCTGCAGCAGAGCTGTCCTTGACAGTGTCTTTTCTGACCCTACTTCACACCTCATTAGACTTTTCCAGGCCCAAGATTTCTTTCAGCACAAAAAGGTGTAATTGCTATTAGTGTTGCATAGCAGGGAATGATACATTCTGCTATATTCTTTGCACTAAGCTGTTTTTCTATCTGGATACAAGGTGCAAGATTTTTAGGTACAAGACAATAAATTAGTAAACTACAAAAAAAGGGAAGGCAGTGTTTATTAGGGTGGATGATGTTGATAAGTATGTGCAACACATATAGACATGTAATCTGCATTCTTTGTTCTTGTTTAACGTGGATTACAGTAACTTCAGACATGGTGAGCTTAGCAAGTGCATGTGAATTCTTAGTGCAACTTGAACATTAAGAAAGGACAGACAGTCCTTGGCTGGTTTAGAACAGGAATATTAGGCAGAGATAGAAACAAATATTATCTGAGGCATATGTGAAAGTCACTGGGATTAATACAGCGTTACTGTCTACATTTGAAATTAGAGGTTGCACAGCAAAAAAAGAGTTTGCAAATGAGCTTCAAGAATGATATAGCAAAGGGCTAACAGAGCTAAAGCTATTACAGTTTATCCAAGGAGTAAACAAAAACTCTGCTTACCACTACATGCACACAGAAGGCTTTGCCTGCTGTACCTAATCTTTAAATCTTGTCAGAAAGAGAGTAACATTTTATTAGAATGTTAAGGCTAGATTGATGTGGGTAGGTAATAAAATTTCATAAGAACACATACATAACTTCTTTGAGACACAGAATCCTCTGTCACTTGAAGTGTTTGGATAAGTTCCTAGAAGATGGCATTGGAATCAACATCACTGGTTTGATTCAGGAAGAACTCTTTGCTTTGCAGTACTGAATGATGCTTTTTCTCCCTGTTGGCCTTGAAGTCTATGAAACAGAATTTTCAACTTGAACTCTTTCCATAAAGCTTCCTCCTCATTCTAAATATACAAGAAGTTACAGCAGGGAATGAAGGTGGTGTGTCTCTTCCAGTTGTGGAATATATTACTCCCTTCAGCCTCAAATCTCCTTAACCATTTCCTTCCCAAGAGTATCCCACACAAACTTGACTGAGTCCTTCAGGAAGGACCCCATTTCTAACCTCTAGAAAAGTTGCTTATATCTTTTTCCTACCTAAATTCCTCCATTCCTCCTGCAAATCTATTAATTATCTAAAGAAATACTTATATCAAAATCTTGCATCTTTTTAATAGAAGTCCACTGGCTTCAGCATAAGACTTTGAATATGTGAGTTCTGTTCTGAATTTATTCAGAAATGGCAGATGACTTAATGTATGCAACTAAACTCTAAAGGGAGTGAATAATCCCTCCTTAGTTTTTACTCTGCTGCTGTGTTAAGGTCCATGGCATCAAACTGAGCTTTTTGCTGCATGTGGTCCATGAAGATCCCAAAATAACTTTACATATGATCTGCCTTTGTTTACACACATATGAGTTAAAGATAGACAGAGCCAAAGAACAGCATTTAATGTTTATTAAGCCTTTGCAAAAACAGACCATTTCAGTCAACTTGAAATTCATTATTTTAGTAAAATTCAAGTATTTCTTGCACATCTCACTGGATTGGCACTAGCAGTAGAGGCAGCAAGCACAAGCAGGAGGCACTGGCACAGCAGAGAACTGGAAGGCTGAAGCTGCATAGATTTCAAAGGTTGTTCTATAAAGAGAACTCAACATATCAGATATGGTAACAGACTAGAGGCAGTTTCACCTTCGCTGCAGCAGGAACTGGTTATTTTATGCTGTGTTACTGGGTGCTTCTGGTGTGAAAAAGACAGAGGCCTTCTGGTGAATTTTCCAAGAAGGATGTATTTAGCATACTAGTAAGCACAGAAGGTTCATTTACATATAAGATTTGCAGTAGAAAAATAAATGTTGAAATTTTCATTTTATCAAATTCAGACTCCACATCTCCACAGCCATCCAGAATAACATGGAGCTGGAACTGATATAAATGTCTGCTCATCCCATTTGCTCTTAAGAGAGAATCCATGACATAAAAATATCACCTGACTGCAGGCCTAATAGCTACTGGCAGTGTGTTGGATCCTGAGCACCTCTGTGATGTAAAATTCTGTTCATCCTGCTGGTTGTGGAAGTCTGCATGTTCAGCTGGCAGTAAGATCAGCGCAATTCCTGGAAATAGTCATAAAGCCCTTATGACTGTTTTTGAAAGGGTAGCAGAGAGACATTAGGATAAATCTTGCCCATCTTTTTCTTCTTTCTTTTTTTATTCCCCCAGGAAATTACCGAGTTGTTAGAAGAAGCAAACAAAACTTTACATATGTGTCAAATAGGGTTGGACTAGATGACCTGGGATGGACATACAGATGTCCTTTCCAACCTCAGCCATTCTGTTATCCTGTGAAATTAATCTTCTAAGCCAAAAAGGTACCAAGGAATAATGAAGTCTCTAACAACTAAGAGATTAAGTCCTCAGACTAAACTGTCAGAGGAAGAAAATCTTTAGAAGGTCCACAAATTTATGCACACTGAGAAATTGTTCCAACGCAGCTTCATTATTTTGCATTTTGTGGGTCTGAAATGTTTGTCAGACCAATCAGCACTCACAATTAAAAGGGAAAAAACACAGTTTTTTAATGTGAAAAGGGATTTGTGTTACTTAGCTGTCAAATGCCTTAATAGAAACGGAGAAAGCGAAAGGATTATGCAGGATCTAAAGTCTACTGAAATATAAGAGCCACAGGCTTCCATTACATGAAAGAACTGTACTTCAAGTAATAAAAGATGGAGAGAAATCCTGAACTCCCCAGCCAGAGAAACTTGGAGACAAAACAGGATTTAGCTCAAATTCCCAAGCAAAAATCTGATAGCACAAAAGCAAGAGCAATAAAGCACAGCTTGTATAAGCTTCTAAGCCATTTAAAATAAAAGATGGATCATTTATTAGCTAGTCTTGATGAAAAAAGGCATCAGCATTATACAGATCACGAGTTACAAATTCTTGATTCATCTAGAAATTCAGTTTCACCTACCATACCCATGAAGAAAGATTTTTTGTTCTAAGTTACAGCAAAACATCACATACTGCTTACAGCAAACCAACAGCATTTCACTCTCCTTGTAATGACATTATTTTCCAGTTCCCTTCTCCAAAAGAACGCTATTAATCATTAAACACTTAAGGCATAAGCAGAAATAAAAATAAATAGCATCTGTAGAAAAAAAAGTTAAATACTTAATTAGCACACCTTACCTGAAAATTTTAGCTCTTACTAAATAGAACAGGCTTTAGAATACCAGTCTGATCCCAAAAATATCAACAGAAAAAAAACCCACTACTGAAATTGCTTCTTTATCCTGAGGACTTTATACACACAAGAACAGTTGAACAGCTACAGCTGTCTGAAGCATCTATTCACTCATTTTTTAAATAGACAGACAAAATTCAGTTAGTTCCTCTGTGCATTCCTACTCCTCCTGGGATGTCCAGCATCAGGACTGCTCAATTCACACTTCGTGATTCATGCAGCAACATCCAGCAGGGGAATTCAGCTCACCAAATATAAGTATCTACAAGGAAGCTATTGACACAGCAGCCACTCATCTGAGCCTGTGTCACAGAGGGACAGAAATGGGCCCTTCTGGGCACATTTCAACATACTGAGTTAAACCAAGTAGCCAAGCTGGAGATGTCCATGGCAAAGGTGTCAAAAGTCAATTTAAATTAACTCCACCTTGAGGCTGTAGGCGTGTGGGCTCTTCCACATCTGCAGCTGAAGATGGAATTGCAGTGACTTGTCCATCCTGAGAGGGAAGGCACCTCCTCCCCCTGCCTGCCAGCAGAACGGGCTGTGGAAGCAGCCCCCTGCCTTCTACCCACTGCTGCAATCCTCTGGTCAAAGCCGTGTGGGCACTTTGCATCACTCTTAAGCACTGGGTCGTGCTAAACAAGTTGATTTTACCTGAAATAGATTGGGCAGTGTTTGCATGACCCCTTTCCCTTTCTCAGCTAAGCAGCACTGGGCTCCTACAGTGACAAATAATTGTCAGCAATATATTAAGTAGTACAGCTGCTGGCCAAAAGAGTGGATATTTATAGCCCAAGCAGGCTTTGGGACACTATTTAGACAAGGCTGAGGAATTCAGACATTCCTCAAAGGGGTTTATTATTGTTGCAACAGAGGGATGAGTCTTCTCTTTAGAATCAGACCCATTAAATCAGATACTCTTTCAAGCTTACAATTTAGTAACTTCAAGGCATAAAATCCCATTCAAATATAGCAAGGGCTCCTTTCCTGGTCTGATTTCAACTTACTGCAATCATAGAAAGTTGCACAGTTCTTGTTTTGAGATACATATGCACATTTAAAAAATACCCGTATCCAGACCTGATCCTCAAGCTGACAAAGCAAATCCATAATCAATTTTCACCTTCTCCTAGTCTCCTATGCATAATTACCCAGTGTCTTCTATGAATAGGAATGTTTAAAAATCATTTGAGGAAAAAATGGAATTTCTTGATATATACATAGCTGGATTCTGCCATTCATGCTACCTTCCTTCTCATATTCTTTTACATCAAAGTTTTAATTATATCTTCAGCATGATGAAACACCTGAAAAGAGTAGAGGAGTCAAGACTCCCATGGCCCTTGAGGAGCAAAGGAAGCAGTGGCTGCAGACAGAACCAAAGCTCCCTGCAGTGCTTGGGGGAGTTCCACCATGCAGGAGCTGCTTGACTGACCCCAAGGGTCAATGGGCAGCACCCACCCCAAAGGGCTCTGAGCAAAGTAACCTTTATTCTCCCAGCTAAGATAAAACTTACAAATGCACGTACAAACATAGTCCAGGTTTGTATATTCTATGAAATAATCCATTTCCTATATAAATTTTCATGTAGAATAAAACAAGTTGGCCCCATAGAAATGTGGGCTTTACAAACACAGCACTTTTGTTTCCTCTCAATTAAACAAATTCAATGCCACTTCTTAAATATGGAATCTATTAAATTTTGTTCTGCAAAGTAATCTTGCATTGATAACAATGTCAAGTCCAACAACTGATGATTTAATGTTTTGCTCTCCTTTTTCTAACAATTACAAGTTGCTTGAGAATTAAATTACAGTTAATATTTCTCCCCAGTGAGGCAGTCTGACATGATGTACAAATGCTTACATTGCCCTGTAAGTCAGTTGTTTCCAGATGAGATGCGCTGACAGCATGAAAATAATTAAATGTCAATAATACAACTGGCCTCTTTTATGAAAAATAAACAGGCACAAAGACAAACTGTTCCACTGCTTATACTAACCACCAAATGTTGAGATAACTGCTTATTTTAAACACAACATGAGGCTGCAGTGTAATTTACCGACTTTCACAAACCCAGTTTAGCAATTCAGAATGTGTTCAGAACTAAAGTTCTTATTTGTCTGATGATTCTTCATCTGCATTGACCTTCTCTCCTTGGAGCCACATGAATGCTGACTTTGCTGTGCCATCTCCACTCTGTTGGGAAAAGCAAATGAAGGAAGCCCAGACAAAGCCACAGAGCCCAGTGTAAGCTGTTCTCAGGTGAACTGGGATCAGGATGAAGTTTGACAGCTGTGTGGGAAGGAGAGAGAGGTCACTTAGTGCTTCAGGCACTGTTACCCACCCAACACCTGCACTGCTCCTCCTGGGGTCAGACACAGCGTGGACAGGACAGGATCCTGGCTTCTACAGCAGGGAAAGGCTACAGAGTCACCTTGAGAACTCACCTGCACAAAAGGCCAGTACATCAGTCCTGTCTGAAAGGAAAACAAATCATTTGTTATTCTTATGGATTTCAACCACCAAGATTCATTTTTTACACATTCAGTGATGACTGAAACATATTTGAGTAAAGTTAATAAAAGCTGTTCAATTACAAATGGAGTTGCTTAACCTAGAGGTTGCCATATTAAACTTCTAATCATCTTCATGAGCCTCTATGCTCTGAGTTTTTCAAACACATTATTTTAACTCATTTTAAATACAAAACCCTAAGCACAGTTAATTCTTCACAGACATCTGACACCAGACACAATAAACGCATTTACCAGATGGGTGAACAAATGTTTGAACATGTGAACATTTGTTTCAGCCATTAATGAAAAATACCACTGAACACTATTTATTTCACACTTGCAATGCTCCTTCTACTTACTCATACACGTAAGGCATATTTAGAAAAATCAATGGATAATTTACTCATAGAACATAAGGCTGATAGAAACCTTATGTTTTGATAGGCTATAGTGGGCACTGCTTTTAGCATCATCTTCCATAGGAATAAAAATAATCCTTTTCCATCCTACCTATATAGTTCTACAATATGAAGAGAAATTCACATTGCAATCACATCTTCTCCTGCTACTTTTTCCCCCCTGCTAATCCATCCATCATTCTTCTTGCATCTGAGAAACCTTTAATATTCTTAGCTTGCTCAGCTCTGAGGTAGCATGGATAATTTCGTCTTGTGTATGCAGAGATGCAAATCAAAGCCAGTTGTTTACAGCAAAGCCTTCTTAAAACAAGGGGGCTTGTTTCTGAAAGTGAGAAGATTGTCATTGAAAAGCACAGGCTAAAAATTATTCTCAAAGAAAGTGTCTCTGTAATTAATTATTTTACTAGGTGTACAACTGTTGTCAATAGTATCACTAACTAAACACTGGTGCGTGGGTAGTTCTTAAGACAAAAGACAAAAAAGCCCTGAATCAATGCTGTATTGTAGGGCTGTCATTCAAACAGAGCTGGGTGCAAATGTTATATATATAAACACTGTACATTCAATTTTTTAAGGGCATAATTTCACCCATCTGGCAGCACTGCCTAACCCTAACTGCTTTTACTTCACGTGACTGCTGGTACTTAAAGCTTCCTAGAAATAATCAAATAATGGAGTGAAAGAAAGAAAGAAAGAAAGAAAGAATAAAAAAAGAGTGTTGAAGGAAGGAATATTATCCTTTTTTTGTTGTTGTTTAGCTGTGACATAAGTAAATTGCTTGCCTCACCTTATAAGTATTCCAAAATTTCTTTTTACAGTCTGAAAAGATGTCCTCTTTCCTCTGAAGGATGCTCATACCTAGTGGTAAAATATTTACAACAATCAGAAAAAGTGCAAAAAATGAAATGTTCACATTTTCCAGTGACATCTCAGACCTTTCTCAAAATACATTATAATATCTTCGAAAGAAAAGCTGATATTGTTACACAAATACCATTCTGACTACCTAATAGTGGTACATTCAATCTTCTCATCTATGGACTTGAGTCCAGCACTGATACCCGGGATCAGCTGGGATTTACCGGGTGTACAGGTGTTGTGGCGTCTGTTTCTCTGCCATACCACACACCACTGGTGTAGTGGTGGAACAGAGAGGCTAAAAGCACCTTTTGCACCCCTGAGAGAGAGAAAAAGGCATTTTGCACATAAGCAGAGGCTCCTTAGTCCAACTCTGGGATCTTTCTAGGTATTCCCATGCCTTGGGGTTATCAATCTCAATGGATACATTATTTTACTGCTACCCAATTCAGGGACTTTTACTAGCCCTTTTCTGGTCCTTCAGATCCTTCTGGTCCTTGGGCAATTTTCAGATGAAGTTGTCACATAGTTAAGATCTTGAGTGGAAGTATCTGGTGTTTGACTTCTTTTTTTACTTCATTTCTCTTCAATCACAAATTGAGTAATTTCCCCGTTGGAGTGATAGAATGCAGATCTCCCAATCCCAGACAAAAAGAGGACCTGCCTTACTCTTCTACCACATTAAGTTAAATGAGAGCATTTAATTACATTAGTCTCACCTATTAATTTTCTTATTCCCTCATATTTATTTCTGAAATAGATACTAGACTTTAAAGTATCTTGTTACTTGTTAGCTTTTGAGATTAGCCATTAGTAGCATGCTTTATTTCTATAGACTCTCACAGCAGAAGCTGGTTCGCTGAACGATGGCATATCCTGACACTTACACCTGTGTTTTGGAAAATGAGACAGCTGATGCTGAGAACTGAGCACAGCAATTCAAACAGACATGGATGCTGCAAGGTGCTTTCCATTCTTTGCTGCTAATTAAAAGCTACGCGCCCGACCAAGCTCAGGGCAGGCCTCCTTCGGTCCAGCACCCCTCCTGGAAAGCTTTGAAGTGCCACAGGCGGTTCAGCGCCCGCGCTCCCCGCGGGTATCCTCGGAGGGAGCTGCGGGGTCTGCAGAGCCCCCCGGCCGCGGCCGCGCTCCGAGCGCCCGGGCAGCGGCGCTTTGGGGTGCGGGAGGCGCTCCGGGCGGGCAGGGGGTCCCCAGCCACCCTTGGGGATCCTTGCCGGTCCCGCTGCGCGCCGGGCCAGGCGGTGGCCGGCGGATGCGCGGGGTTCTGCGGCGCAGCCCCCGGCACTCACCCGTGTAGAAGGCGAGGACGGCGACGGGCGCGCCCAGCAGCTGATCGCAGAGCACCTTGCCCAGCACGGCGGGCGGGCGGCGGCCGGGCAGCGCCCGCTCCAGCGCCCGCAGCCACACGTAGCTGAAGTTGCCGTGGAAGGCCAGGGCCACCAGCGCCACGCGGCGCGTCTGCGCCCAGTCGGGCGGCTGTCCCCGCAGCAGCTGCTGCGCCGCGTCCCCCGCCGCGAACAGCCCCCCGTAGAGCAGCACGTTGCAGAGCCAGGGGAAGCGCCGCACCCCGCGCAGCAGCGCCCCGGCCATCGCCCGCCGTCGCTTCCGCCTCTTCCTCCTCCTCCTTCTCCTCCTCCTCCTTCCCACCGGCCCGCCCGCCGCCGCCTCGCCATCCCCGCAGCCCCGGAGCGCTCCCTGTGCCGGGGAGGGCCGGCTCCCCACGCCAGGGCACGGTGGCTGATGGATGACCGGCAGGTGATGGCAGGGCAGCCGGGCGTCAGCTCGTGCGCTCGCTTCCCAAGTGTCTGCGCATTCACCCCGAAGATGTAGGTGACCGTGTCGCCTGGCCTTTGGTCTAAGTAGCACTATGGAGTCACTGTGCACTAGTGCCGCAACTATCGAGTGACAAATGAACGCTAGGCACTGTTTCCTTATTATCTTTCTTGTAATTATTTCCTTGTTGCGTGCTTACATGAGTAGGTTTTTCTTTTCAGTTTTGCCCATGTTTTGCAGTCTGAGCAGGGCCGATTCACACCTGCTGAGCAGCAGCAGCAGCAGCCCGTG
The DNA here is from genome assembly GCA_013400635.1 of Hypocryptadius cinnamomeus. NCBI lineage: Eukaryota > Metazoa > Chordata > Aves > Passeriformes > Zosteropidae > Hypocryptadius > Hypocryptadius cinnamomeus. The sequence goes on along the minus strand of VYZP01011543.1, from coordinate 104,544 downwards.
GGGTTCCTCTGCTTTGCCCTCTGCTGCTGAGACAACTTGAGGAGAAAGGCAAATGGTGTGAGGTTAGTGAAGAGACTCGTGTACACAGCTTTGTACACACAGAACCAGTGCCACAAAGCGGATCTGAAGTCCACGTAGTGAGGTGACACTGAGTAGTGATACCGCGTAGTGAGGCGTCCTGCAAGACCTTGGCCACGGAAGGAAAGGAGCGCATCCGGGAGCGCCGGGAGTTTCCCCTTGCTCCTGGCAAAGGGCTCAGGCTTGACTGAGGGAACCATCTCCAGGCAGGAGGTGGTAGTTCGCTCTGTGACCTGGATTGGTGCCTTTGAAACTATCATGAATTCTTCCATGAACAACTAAAAATAGGCATGGATGGCTTGTAGATCTAGGTCAAATGTAATGAGCGTGTAGAGCGCGCTGCCCAGCGCTCGGCGGACACGCTGTGCCGCGGCCCGGGGACGGCCCTTTCCAGCCCTCATCCCGACACATCCCTGCGCAAACAACGCCAGCTGCAAACAGTGCTATTGAATAACAGCAGTGGCACTAATAGGGGGAGGGATATGTACCGAAAAGTAACTCCAGCTTGGAAGAACACAAATAAAGCTCAGGAAAAGCCCAGGGTTTGGGTCTCCGAGGGCTGCGTGTCGGAGGGGAGCCCACGGGCAGGTGCGTGCTGTCCGCCGCGTTTGTGCAGCGTTCCGGCGCGGGACCCGTACGCGGAGGAAAGGCTTTGGTGCCCCCGTAGGCGACAGCGGGGTGCAAATCGAGAGGTTTGCGAAGGCTGGAGCCATGCAGCGCCCTGCCGGGGTCCGGCCTGCCACAAGCCGCCGCGGCGGGGACTCGAACCCGGGCATTCGGAGCTCCGCTCCAGAACCGGCGCCCATCATCACCCGGATCACGCCCCCTGCACATGCGCTAAGATCTGTCACTGGGCCGGGCTCTCTCCGGGCCTGTTCCACCAGCTGGCGTGGGGGGGAACGACCTCAGGCGGTGCGCGGAGCGAAGGGCCGNGCTCCCCGGGCTGAGGCGGCTTTGCCTGCCGGAGCTCTGGGGCAGCAGCGGAGCCCCCGGGCGTGTCCCCCTCGACCCCCACAGCCGCCGGTGTGACCGGCATCCGTGTCCCGGATCTGGACCTGGGCAGGATAGCTACCAGGAAATGCTTCAGGAGCGGGTTTTTTGCTTTCTCTGAAAAAAAAGATGGAGCTTATTTCCTGTCAATGTTAGCTTTCAGCAGGATAGGAGAGGAAATATTACTAAATAAATTATTCTTTTCCCCATTTTTTTTAATTGCAATGGAGGCGTTGGCTGCCCCGTGTTTGCTCTTGTGCCGGTGCAGTGTCGAAGGCAAATATTGGCTCTGCAGTGCCGGGCAGAGCCCGTTCGCCTCTGGCACCGTGGGGCAGTGGCTGCTCCGCACCTGCCCCAGGGTCCTGCCCCTCCCGCAGCGTGTCCCGTCCCTCGGTGCCTGTGGGGACACCGTGCCCCTGCAATTACCAGTGCTGCGTGTGCCCAAGGCTTTGAATGCACACGCCCCTCCCTGCGTCATTACTACATGCAAGCATGCTCGATTTTATGTGATCCTTGGGGTGGTCCAGAGAAATTTGAATGGGATGTGCTCCAGTGAAATGGTTAGGAGATTCAGGAAGTGTCTTTCTGACGTGGCTAATGGGTTGGTGGCAAAAAAAGTTTGATACATTACAAGCTTTCTGAAGAATACACTATTACGGAGTATTTGTTGGTGTTTAAAAGCTTAGGTTCTTTACTAGTGCTGACGGAAGTGACTCCTGCTTGTTCTGAAAAATTTTAATGAAGTAAAATTTCATTGAATAGTTTGGAGTATGCTGGCTATGAACTGGACTCAAAGAGAACCCTGGTGTGATCCAGGGTTATTTAAAGAACGTGCATTAGTACAGGGCAAGTGTGGTACTGACCAAGCTCTTTGCTTGACCAGTTCATCATAAGAAGCAATAAAGACACTGCAAGAATGAAATACCTAAAAGATGTTTTGATTATTCTTGATGTGAGGAATAGTCTGTAAGTCAGCAAAAACTTGCCTGTCTGATTTTTCCATATATTGCAGATAGATATGTGTCAAGAGTTATCATTTGGTTTACTTCCTCTCTTGTTTATCATGGCTTTTTCCCCACATGTGTGATAAAAGCTGTAGTTCTCTGTATAATAAAATACATAATACAATTATGGTCTTCTAGATATTTAGCAGTAAGTGCCCTCCTGGAGTAGTCTTTGGTTAAGATTGTGGTAAATCTGTACAATTTGCAGTTTATCAAGTCTTCAGCGTGACATGTCAGGATTTTTCTCCCCCAAATATATTTAGAATTCCTCCAAGCTGGCATGCATTTTTCTGCAGAGAATGTCTTTCCACTTATCTCATGGACATTATTTAAGCATTATCATAGTAGATTTGAGACTGTCTTTTATTTGAACCATGGATTCTCTCCTTGCTGTGTGTTTGTGCAGGGTGCCAGTGATGTGATAAGTACTTTTTAACTTGTATTAACATTTGTTGCAACTTTGTCTTTTTCATAACCATTTTGGTACAATCACCTAATGAGTTGTAATGTAGTGAGGTTGGGTGACAGCAGTCTTTAGGGTCTTGCAAATGGAAAAAGATTTTTTTTTTTTAGCAGATGAGAAACTTCCTGAGAATTGAAAACATTGCACAGTAGGACTGCAGTAAAAATCATTGCAGAATCTGACTCACAGGTGTGCACACCAAACATCTCTTGGTTTTATTTTGCAAATTAACTTTGTTTCAGCAGCTTTTTTTTTTTTTTCATTATTTTTTAAGGTATTGTGTGTCATAAGTGATATAATTATGACTAATTTTATCTGAAATTCAGTAATCTTTTGTTGTGCTGAACTTGTTTAAATAATTCTGGAAGCCTGTGTTAGATTTCAGAAGTTTGCCTTAACAGAACTATTCTATTTTTTTTTTTCCCATTTGGATTTTGATAGAAGTGACCAATCTTCTGAAGGATTTTAAATTTCAAGTTAAGTGACTTTGTCAATGGTAAAACAGTGCAAACACTTTCCTTGTAACTTCTTGCTATCTCTACAGCAGTATTTTCCCTAAACATGAAAAAAAACTGTTTTGGTTTTTTGCTCAGCCTGTGGTTATTGTCTTTTGTTACTATGTATTTACCACAACATCCTGTTAAGTTTACAGAAAACTCAGGCAGCCGAGCTGCATTAAGGTCCTGGCACGTGTCAGGGAAATAGATAAAGATTAAGAGAGTGAATATCTATAAGCAGAAGCCTTGTGATGACACAGTGCCATTTTTATTCAAGCCAAACAGTCATGAAGTGTCTGGGTTTTTTTGTTATCTTAAACTTTTCTTACCCTGGAGAATAAAAACAATATTTTTTTGGCTGAAGAATACTGATATTGTTTGAGATTAATTTACTGTTGATAAGAGGTTTTGCTTTTTTATGGTAAAACCTTCTTTGAAGGTGTTATAGTAATATAGTGGGAAAATGAGCTCCCATGAAAGAGGGAACAAGCTACACCTGTGAGTTGCTTCTCACAACATTAGTTTATGTAAACTGGTTAAAATCCATCACTTTATTTAATTAGGAGTACAGCCTACAGAAATGCAAAACCAAGATTGGAAAACATTGGTATAAAAGCAGCATACTCCCTTTTGAATTTGCAATTAATTTCCAGTCTTATCACATCTGGAGAATGGCCCCTTATCCTCTCCCCAGTTGCCAAGTGACTCCAAGGTGTGACATTCTGCCTGTAAAATCATAAACAGTTCACAGTTCAAAGTACTTAATAAAATAGCAGCGGATTAGTTGCAGAATAGGGAAGCGACTACAAATCCAGGCTGTTGCAGGATACCCCTCGGGAGTTGGATTAACACTTTGGAAGGCAATGAATGATAGGAGTCGAAGCAGGCTGAGTGAGGTGTGTCAGGGGCTGGAGGAGGCAGGAGGTGCTGGGATGTGCCTGGACCCCTGGCAGGAAAAAGCCATGGCTGGTGCCTCCTTAGAGCTTGGAAGGATTTGTGTGTCTTGGAACTGCCCTGGCCAAAGGCTGCCTGTGATGCAGGGGAAGGACTGAGTGCAGAAACTTCCTGCAGCTCCTTTAACCCCCTGAACACCTGTGCTGTCCTGTGGTTCAGGAGGGAATGTTCAAGAACTCCTCCACAGTCATTTTCAAAACCTTTTCAAGACCATGAAAAAAATACTCTGTTTATTACTGCTCTTGTTATTCAAGTGTGTTCAGAGACCTTTCTTAACTTAATGCTTTGTTGCTGCAACTTTGCCACACCTATTTTTCTTGCTGCTTAAAAGAAGCAGAAAGTCTCCTGCTTCCCAGCTCCATGGCCTTACTAATGTGAGCAGAGGAGGAGCATACAGAAGGTTCAGCATGCAGCAGGCAAAGGTGGGCTTCTTCTCCTTCCAGAATTCAGAGGAGAAAATAAGCTGCTGCACGTCCACTTAGCAATTGGAAAAAATCAGAAGGGATTAATTTTCCAATTCAGCCCATATCAGAATTCAAAGACTTTGTGGATTTCATAGCATTTTTTGGAGCTTAGTGTAACTTAGGAGTTTTAAGGCTGTATTTTATGTAATTATTCTGGCAGCTTATTGGTAGAAGGGTTTCATGTGTGTGTAATTAGTGAGACAGGATGAGTCACAAGGTAGGGATGTGCAGTTTTAAACATCTGATGTCATTTCAGCTGGTGAATTTTATGCTAGTAGCAAACAAAAGCAGCTCAGAGCCCTTTTTAGAATGTCTCTACATCTCGAGTCTCATTTACAACAGATCTGAATTTTTGCATGTGATGCTAAGGAAGGTTCAAACAAGTTACTGCCTTCCAGCCATTAATGATGTTTTATGGCAGCCTGAATTAAATTATGTGAGATAATCACAATCAGTAGATTGTGATAATTTACTCTCTTAAGGGCTTGCAGGAACAAAACTGGTTTTTTTGGGTTTTTTTTCTAAACTTCTTTCCAGAGTTTCTTTGACATGGTGCAACTCTGGAAACCACTCAAAATGTATGAACATATTGCCAAAGATCAAATTTATATTTTTCCTTTGGTTATTTCTTCTGAGTATTGAATGCTTGCAGTATGTGTTGGGTTTTTAAAATCTGTGATGAGGTCTGGAACTTTTTGTATTTGTGCTGCTTTGTCACTCAGTACTTAATTAGGTTGTGGTCCTCATACCCGGTGGTTTTTGTACAAGTCAGTGTAGAAGTGTAAAAATCTGTTCATTGCTGAGTGCTGGGAGTTCTCATGGTAAAATATTACTCAGCACTTGCTCTGCTCTTTTGTTCTTCCCCCAAACATTTGTTACTGGCCACTTCCAAAGCCATGGAATAGAGAATTGTCAGTCTTGGTCTGATCACTGTGCCCATGCCTGGCTACTGATTCTTTCAGCCACCTACCACTTGCTGTAATGTGAGTTAAATCTCAAAATATTTGGTTAAAAATAGAATTGAACATATGGTAACTCTCAACTTTTTTTTTTTTCCTTTCTTGATCAGTCCTCTGGATGAAAATAGTGTAAAATCCTCATGTAAATGAATCCCACTACCTTCTGTGATTAAATTTGCTTTTGTGTCTGCATCTGCCTGAGTGAATGCATTTGCCTGTGGGATTTTTTTCTTTAAACACCCCCTGTCCCCCCAGCCTTAGCAGCAGCCTGCAGGGGTAATCACCAGAGTCTTTGGTAGGTGGCTGATGGCTTGGTGTTGAATTTAGGGAGGTTATGCAGAGGCAGGGAGCAGGGACTCTGCAATGGGGTCACCTGAGTATCTCAAGGGGTTTTGCCATCTAACGTGATGGGGCTTAGCAGTGGTGTTGCCTTCTCCCCTCACTTTTAAATATGGTAAATCAGGCTCTGCCAGAGGACACCTTCCCCATTCTCTGGAAGCTTCAAATGGCATCTAATCCTTAAATGGATAAATGCTCCTGTCCAGGTGTCTGGTGTCAGTGTCACAAGCTTCTGTCAGGCCTCTTGAGTTAAAGTTTATGAAAGCGCCTTTTTCACAGCCAGAGCAGTTCTTTGGGAAATACTTTGAGCTCGTCATCAGTTCAGGGCAAATAAGTTCCATGATTTTTAAACTCTTCCATCCTGGCAATATCTGTGGTTACCTGATTTCAGCAGTGAAATCAGGATTTTTGGCCTGTTCTGTGCAGCTGGAGGATAATTGCTGCATGTCAGCCTGTCTTAGCTGCCTGCTGCAGGTTAGTTTCATTCTTTTGTCTACATGAAGGGAATTTCTCCAATTAGTTAAGATTAAAAACTGGTTTAAAGGTACAAGAAATAGGAAAAAATAGATTTACAAGAGTATTTGGGTTGGGTGTTTTCTCATCTGTTTTGAAAACTACTGTTGTGAAAGTCTGCTGAAGAAATGGCAGGGAATGATGGCATTTTATTTCTCATCTAGGGCAGTCTCAAAGGATACTTCCTTGTCTTTTTAGATTCAAATGTTGAGGTTTTAACCCCTTCTAGGATTTATTAGATTGTAGAGACAGTAGTAAGACAAATGAGTTTTGATCTTGTCTTGAAAGTTGCTATCTTTTTCCTGAAAGATGGTGGACCCTACTCTAGCAGAAATGGGGAAGAATCTGAACGAAGCAATGAAGATGCTGGAAGACAATCAGAGGTGTGTGCAAAGCATACAATAAAAAACAATAGCTGTTTGTGCTAAGGGGAGGATTATTTGTGTCACTGGCATTAAGCAGAGAAACCCCTCATTTTCCTGTGGTTTAAGGTCACATTGTCATTCTGAAGCTTACACCTATACAAATCATCTTTGTTTCCTTAATGCTGGGATTTTTTAGAGTAAATGTACACGTATTTATGCATGTTCTCTAATACCCAAAACAAGTCTGTTTCTCAAAGTTAGGATTTTTTTTGTATTATTGCAGTGCCAGCAATTTTTGGTTCCTGTATATATGATATTCTTCTCTAAGCTTTCTGTTAAAGAACTGAAAACCCCAACATCTTGGGAACTCTTTAATTCAGTCTGAATGAAACTTTTGTGTCGATCTCATCTGGTTTATTTCTGAACTGTTGTCAGTGAAATAGATACATGTCAGTATGCATTTCTACAAGTCAAAGTCAATTACATATATGATGGTATCAAACACAAGCTTAATACAGAGTTTATTCTGTGTCTTTAACTTAGGAAAATGGAGGAGGAAAATGAAAAGAAATATGCACGGAAGGATATTCCTGGACCACTCCAAGGCAGGTAGGCAGCAGCAATTTTTAGATAATGCTCTTTTCAAAATCTTAAACTACACATAGCATGTTTATCTTCCAAGCAGCTTGCATGAATGGAAAAGTTGACATTTTTCAGGCATCATAATAAACTTTTTCCCATACTCCCTTAAGGGGGAAAAAAGTAATGCTATAATCATACCAACTATTTTCATTCTCATGTAGAGAAGAGAAAAAAACATTACTTGTCCTTGGTGACTGAAATTTTGAACTCTTGCAATCTGATGAAGTAGTGGTGCCTACAGCTCTGATTGTTTACTCAAAGTAAACATAAACTTCTGATAAGGTAAAAAACAGTAAAAAAAAAACCAAAACCAAAATCAACAAAAAACTCAAAACAACAACAAAAAACCCCAAACCCCAGGAACCTCCCACCTTTTCAGCACAGCTGTCTTTAGAAATTAAACAGAGCTCTTGTCCATAAGGCAGGTAAGACCATTGTACCTGCAAATGAAGATTTAAATTGATTGTGTCCTCTGTGGGAGATGATCCTGCAGGAGCTCAGGCTAGCACTTCAGCAAATATTGCAAAAGCTATTTAAGTCTCTGCTGTGCAGGAATTAACCCTGGTTTTGAGTGGAGACACTGAGTTATCTCTTCTATGAATAAAAAGCAATTTCAGCTATCAGTGTAGGTTCTTACACTACTGCTAATTTTAGTTGGAGTTAGAAAAGTTGAGGTGGATCTTTTCCAGTTTTACCATGTCATGTGAGAAGTCTAACATAGCTTGTGTCTGCCAGAAACGGAGATTTGTAGGGAATTGTTTAAGATATGTGCTGAGTTATGAGCTGAGGCTGGTTCAGGTGAAGTGAAATGTGGATCCTTAGCTACTGCCTTGGTTAGCTGTGTAGCAATAAGAATTCAATGTTGGCAAGTCAGACTTTTCAGACCAAATTTTCAGGTATCAGTAGATTTGTTTTTCTGAGTCTCCTACTATAAGCAAGTAGGGTTTTGAATTGATTCAGCATCCTCATCTTTGTGATCAGTTTTTCTGAGACCAAGGAACCATTTCTGTTGCTGTACTCAGCATTCAATAAAAGTGGAGTGTCCAGATGGCCTCTTTTAGATGCTGGTATTTACCTGCCTGTGTCTCTTTAATGTGGCTTTGTTTCCCCTCCCAGTGGCCAGGATATGGTGAGCATACTCCAGTTAGTTCAGAACCTAATGCATGGAGAGGAGGAAGAGGAAACTTCACAGTCCTACAGGTGAGGCCAATATTAGTTACTGGATGTGGAAGACGCCTGATTTTTTAATATTTTGATCACTATAGAACTTATCCACTTAAGTTCTATATGTGTTTCAGTATATATAATTTCTCTATATCTTTTAGTATATATACTTATATGTGTAAGTATATATTATGTATTTTAAAGTGTAAAATATTGTGCAACCAGGTAACTTTTTAAAGGCACCTTACATTGTATAGTGAAGCAGAATAGTGCATGAGGCTTGGCTTTATTAAAATTATAAAGCTTCCATTACTAACTGCTGAATTGAGTTATACGAGAGAAATGTTTCTTATGTGACAGCTCATTTTTTCCACTTCCTCAAAGTTGTTTTAAGTCTTAAAGCTTTGAATACCAATAGATTTTTATCATGTATCTCGGTAGATTTTAAAACAAAAGGAAATAAAATTTGTTTCCATTTTTCAGTAAAATGGAAATAGTACTAACTGATCTGCATAGATCAGTTAACTAACATTAACTAACATGAAAACTAACATTCAAAAAATATGTTCAAGATTTAAAAAAAAAAAACACCAAGAAAACCAATACCAATAAATAAAAAAAAACCAACCACCAAACAAAAACTAATAAAGAAAAGCTATGCCTCTAAAAATGGTAATGTAAGTGTCCTGAGTTTTCTGTGCATAGGAGAGAAGGGTATTAATGCACTTTCAAGTCCCAGTGCAGATAAGGTGCTTAGTTCCAGCTCATGTTGGCTGGCTCAAAAGCAGGAGCGGTTCCTGTGAGCAGCTGGGCCAAGTGAGGTGCTCTGTGTGCACTGGCAGCTTAGTGTGTCCTGCAGGAGGGTGGCTGTGATCTACTGCACTTCTCTCTGCTAAATATTTAAATTGCAAGTCAACCAATTCTGCCAGTCTGCATTAAAAATCCATGAAGCCCATATTACTGTAATGCCCATGACTTGGTTTGATTGGCAGTTCCTCTGTTCTGGCTTGCAGACTTCAGAACGTTGGTGAACAGGGTCACATGGCTCTACTGGGACATAGTTTGGCTGCTTATATATCTGTGCTGGACAGGGAGAGACTGAGAAAACTTACAACAAGGATCCTTTCTGACACTACTCTCTGGCTCTGCAGGCTTTTCAGGTGAGTCCCTGGGAATAACTGCTGTGACAAGGTAGTGATAATAATGTTTAAAAATGGATGTGACTTGACTGAGGATGACAACTAGAGAAACCACTGTGTCACAAACTTAGAAATCCTTGGAAGGTCTGAAACACTGCCTTAACCTTGCCTGAAAAATATCAGGTTGCAGTATCTTTAAAATTAGCAGTCCAGAATTTAAATCTATATTAAAACCAGAATGAAGCCTTTTGTGTGTTTCCTCCCACACTCCACTTTTAGTAGGCAAGGTTTTGAACTCTCTAAAGGCAAGCTTAAAGGAACCCAGATGTTTCTTTGTTTCTTACTCTGGGTCTAAATGAAAATGTATACTAGGCTGAGATTAACAATGAGAGAAGCCTATCTTGTAAAAGTTTTCTTTTAATCTACTTTAACCTGGGAAAATAGAAGGGTTTTTATTATCTTCTCTGTCCTGTGGCAAGTTTTTTTGTTGGTCGGTGTTATTTTAGTCCTTAAACTGACTGTTGGTCTTGTTGCTCATATTTACTTGGCTTTTCTTGCAGGTATGAAAATGGATCAGCCTATTACCATGAAGATGATCGTGAAGGTCTCCTAAAAATCTGTCGACTTGTAATTCACACCCGCTATGAAGATTATACACTTGAAGGCTTTAACGTGCTCTACACTAAGCAGCCTGTCATATACATCAGTTCTGCAGCCAGAACAGGCCTGGGCCAAGCTCTCTGCAACCAGGTAAACTCAGCCAGGGGGGTCTTAGCTGCAGTTAGAACCTACCTGGCATCACATTTCCTGCATAGCTTTGGGGATTTTGGCAACTTATTTTTCCTCATGGTGGAAATAACAGCAAAGGAAGCAGAGTCCATACTGGGCATAACCTCAGCTGTAGTGGACTGTACATTTAAAATAAAACCATTTGTCTAGGAAAAATAGTTTAAGTTTTTATTTACAGTCTGTGTTTTGCAGTAGTGATACAGTGGGAGGAAGAAAAATTTTCTGAATATTTCCAGTGAAAGGATCCTGCGTGCTAACTTTGTAAAAAATGAGTGATTGTTTCTAGGTTGCATTGTGATTTACATAAGCTGTTGGTCATGTGAGATAGACCTGAGCCCAAACATACATAATTTTTCCTGTTCTTTTTCCTTATTAATTTGATTATAAGTTTTAGCAGAAAACTTACTTTATAATATAATGTTAAGGTTTCTATTGTCACACTGATTTTTGTGTCACTCTGTATTTGTGAACATGTGAAAAGAGTATTTCTCAGTTGAAATTCCATCATTTCTGTTGCAGTTAGGGCTGCCCCTTTCCTGCATGTGCCGTGTGCCTTGTAACACTATGTTTGGATCTCAGCACCAAATGGTAAGTTTGTCTTCCCTAAGAGCTCTTTCTGTGCTTTGGTTGGTTTTTAAGCCTCATTAAATGAATATCAAGTATGCTGTTAGGAAAAGCTGTTAATACATTTACTTTTTCAACTTCAAGTCTTCTGTGTTAAAGCTGTGCGAATCATAGACGGAAATTTTCTAAAAGCAGTTTGTATCTTGGTCTTGTCATTTGCAAAATATTTTAATGGCTTTTAAGTAAAGTGCTGTTTAGTGCAAGATTTCTAGAATAGGAGTTGGAATACTTTCACAAGCTACGTGGTGTGTTTGTGTTTCATTTTTCACAAATGCTTTATTCAGATTATTTTGCCTTTGAGAGGAAGAAAGTGCAAGCCAAAACCAAAGACATTGAGAATATTTCCTTTCAGAATTTCAGAATGCTGTTCATTTTCAATCTTAATGCATTTTTCCAGTTCAGCAGAAACAATTCAGTGTTTGACAAACTGTTTTCTTACTGATACCAGGATGTTGCTTTGTTGGACAGACTGATTAAAGATGATGTTGAGTTTGGAAAACTGCCTTTGTTGCTTGTGGCCAATGCTGGTAAGTGCTGGACAACAATCACAAAAACACTCATGCTACTTCATGAATACATAATACAAATAATACTAATAATAATAATAACAATAATAATAATACAAAAATTAAACAAACAAACAAAAAAAACCAAACCCAAAAATTTTCCTAAACAGCTCAGTGGTTGCATATCAAGAAATATCAGGAAATATCTTAATGACCACACAATCATTATCAATCCAAAGAGGATTTTATTTAACTAATTCAAATTTGGATTGTGCTGTTACAGTTCTGCATGTGTCAGTTGATGTATTAATATGACTGTAACTTACTTTAGTGAGTGCAGATCTCTTGTTAAAAATCAGTTTTACATTAACACTTCAGAATTTTTTGATGGATGTGCCATCAACTTTAGCTTGAAAAACATTTTTTCTCCCAGTTAATTAAACACATGCACAAAATTTGCTTTAAGTATGAATGAGGGATGTGACTGTTACTTGCTTGGGACCTGGAAAGTGATCTGAGATCAGTTCAAGAGGCTGATTTAGCAGAGCCTCAGTGCAGGCTGATACTCTGTCACTGCCTTTTCCCTGTTCAACCAGGGACTCCAGGTGCTGGGCACACGGACAAGCTGGGCCGGCTGAAGGAGCTCTGTGAGCAGCACAAGATGTGGCTCCATGTGGAAGGGTATGGAACTGGAGACTTACTGCTCTAGAACTGTGTTCATTAGAAAGTCTGACTAATAGACACCGTCTAATTTAACAGCTCACAGAGAGCCATAGGGCCAAGTTTAGTTGGTCATAGTAAGCATTTTATATGGTTATAATTTTGTTATTGTGAGATAGAAATTGATTTACATACACAGGAAGAATTTCAGCACAGATTAGTGATCACTTCTATTCAGATGGTAATCTTATCTGCCCTTGCTTTGAAGAGCTTGAAATATTAATAAAAAGACCTTCTAGGCCAGGGAGGCCTAAAAAGGCCTTCTAAGTCAGGGAGGACATTATACAGTGGTTAATGAGAATGAAATGGCACTTCAATGAACGTCGTCAAGAAGGCTTCAGCAAGAGCAGTGTGTAACAGAACTGGGAGGGGGATTAAACCAAGAGAAAAATAAATTCCAAGAACTTGGACAATGTCAATGAAGATTCCAGTGCTCTAAGATTATATTTTTTGAAGCTGAAATAAGGACAGTTTCTCCTGATATTTTGTAGAATTTCTGTATTTGCATACTATTTATTTCTGATACCAAATTGATGCTAAATTATGGATATGACCTTGGGTGATGATTTCACCAAATGTTGGACTGAAAATTTTTAGAACCAAGTAGGTTTTTACTTCTGAGTTTTCAATCTTGGAATACCAAGTAGCAACATCTCCCACATTGTTAATGAAAAATATATGAACAAAAATTACCTCCCTTTACACATCAATATGAAATATTTAAACTCCAGATTAAAATGTTGTCTCTTAATACATATTTAATATATGCTAAACCCACTTTTTTTTCCAGCGTGAATCTGGCAACTTTGGCTTTGGGTTATGTCTCCTCTTCTGTACTGGTATGTTTCACTATATCTAGAAACTTTAAAATGTGCTTGTTTAAGGTTAATCAAAGTATATATGGCTTCTATTGTGCTTATTGTAATAAACTTCAGGCTGCTACGAAATGCGACAGCATGACTCTGACTCTGGGTTCCTGGCTGGGGCTCCCCGCAGTGCCTGCAGTGACCCTCTACAGACACGAGGATCCATCCTTGGTATGTTCATTTCTCATTCACCGCCCTCCAGATCCTGGGATTCTGATTCTGATCACAGTGTGCTGCTGCCATGTTCCTCATAAGCATCTAAATTATAATTTCCAAAGCTAGCAAAAGTGGCAGCATTGAGGAGAGGTTAACAGTGGTTTGTTTGTTTCCCTCCTCAGTCCTTAGCAGCGGGGCTGACGTCGAGCCAGCCCGTGGAGAAGCTCCGTGCCCTGCCCCTGTGGCTCTCCTTGCAGTACCTGGGCCATGATGGCATTGTGGAGAGGATAAAACATGCCTCACAACTGGTGAGCAACAGCTCAGCTGGGATTTATGACAGCTTTTAACAGATCTTTCTGGTTGTTGAAGACTCAACTAAAATACTGCAGTTGTCAATAGTATAACATTGGTCACATTGTTACACCCACGATGAAAGCACAGGAAAATGTTTGAGGCAGGGTTTGTGCTTTTACTATTAGATTGTATATATTATTATAAATGAGAAAAAAAGTATTTGTTCTTCCTAGACAGTGAAGTAACATAATAATTTTCTTTTTTGTCACTTCTCTTAGCTATTTTTGCTTGAAAGCTCTTCAGAGAGACTTTATTTTCCTACTCAGCATTGTGTTGATTTAAATACTGGTAAACTACTTTTAGTGAAAAGGGCTTCAAAACATTTCTTGAGGTACAAGTGCACTATGTTTGGAGTCCTTACTTTAGTAAAAGTTAAGGTCCAATATAATGTGTTAGTTACAAAATGCAGTGCTTATATGCAAAATATTATTTCTTAAAGGTCACACTTTGTAGTCAGTGTTTTACTAAACCCAGAAAATACTTTTCTGTTACATTCCAAATTGACAAATGAAAACTGGATGAGTCTGACACGTTGGAGGGGTTTGCTCAAAAATTGCAACTGTTTAATGTTTTTCAGAATAACTTTTAACTTCTAAAACTGTACTTCTCTCCTCCATTTGTTCTCCTGCTCTGGTCTTCTAGAGTCAAAGGCTGCTGGAAAACTTGAAAAACCTGGATTTCATTAAAACCTCGGTACAGTCTGTTTTTAATACTTTGGTTGTATATCTTAGTTTCTGCCTGTTATAATAAGAATAGCTTTTACTAGAATAAATTATTTTAAAATATTATGTTAATCATAACCATTGTTTTGAAGACGCTTGGGATCTTTCTAATTCAGTTCTGGTGTTCAGTGAAATCTCATGACTTGGTTGTGTGTGACCTCTGGATCATGTTTGTTCCATTGCTCTGTACTGGTGCACCCATGGGAGTGCAGAAGAACATCCAGAAGTTGTACTCAAAGCTTGATTTAATTCCATGTAGAACATGGGTTTTCTTGGTAATACATCTATGAAACCAGTTTTCCTAAGTGTCTCTAATATATTCTGGCTGCATATTACCCTGCTGTTGTGATCGTATTGTGAACCCTGTGATATTGTACACAAAAATTATCCCAGCTGAGGTTTCTACACCAGAAACAAGTTTAGAAATCACAGCTAATGTATTCATTCCAAATTCAGTTTCTGTGAGATGTCCTGTCCAACAGGGTTTGGTTATTTTACTCTGACCTTCACCCCGGAATTTTAGTTGATATTTGATGTATAGAAAATTTAGTCAGCTTACTGAGTAAGCTGTAGAGTATTAATGGCCTTGGGAGTTCAAGTTACTGTATCACTTACCCTCCTACTCAAATAATCTTGGAATTTTTAGGATTATGAGATGTAGCCTCAGACTGTCTCCAGAAGTAGCACAGTCCATCTCTCCAAAGCAGGAGCAATTACAATCTTACTTTTCCTGCTGGAACTTTCTTGATGTTTCCCAGTGACTCTGGGGTGATTTTCAAGAGAGCTCAAGCTTTGCTCAGCAGTGTAAGGAATTGTACATGGTGTTAAATCTTTAAAAACACTGGGGAAAATATTTTTTTTCTTTTAAGGTTGAAGATGAACTGAGTTCACCAGTGGTGGTTTTCAAGTTTTTCCAAGAATATTCAAATAGAGGTATGTGATTTATTTAAAACCAAACAACAACCAAAAACCCACCCCTCTCTATACAGTACTTTAAACTACTGATTCACCAAATGAATTTGAGGTAAATGTGATGTAGTGCAGTTCTCTCATGTAATGTGCTTTTAAAAAGGTTGTGAATGTTGGTCATAATCTGTGACAAATCATACACGTGATAGCTTCTTTTTTTAGACAGACTGCAGTGTTTTAAATTTTCATAACAAGTAATTTTCTGCCTTCTTGAGTGAAAAGATTTGCATACGATTTTGATCTTGGGAGCAGATGATGGAAGTCTCTTACAAAGCTGCAGGCTGAGTTTGAGTGTACTGATGGCGAGAGATTTTGGTTTGTCCAGGTTTCCTGTTCCTTTCAAACATTTCATAGCTTGTGGCAAGCACTACATTGCTGTGATTACAGTTCCTGTTGCAATTTTAAAAGCAGCAGAACACATTGGGAACAGCTCTGGAAATGCTGTCACAGGTATTAAATATTTGCAGCCTCCTGTGACAGGACTTTGCTTTGTGAAAACACTGGTTGTATTTCCATTGGGGCATTTTAACCTCAAAACTCAGAAGTATTTTACTGGTTTGGGGTTTTGTTAACTATTACATTCAACTCTGTTTTACTTCCAGTATTTATTGTGTTCCACATATTTTTACAAAAACATCCATGTTCATCTGCTCCAGGCCCAGTCTCTGGTGTAGATATGTTACATGAGCTAGGAAATGTAATTGTCTTCTATCTAAATTTTAGGTTGCCTTTTATTTAATTAAGTAAATACAAGTTCACTTCTGTGATTCTTATGTCTTTGGATTCAGATCAGACCTCACATGCTGCACAGGCCTCAACTATTCAGCACCCCATAATAAGCAACGAAGGGCACATTTATGACACCTTCAATCAGTGGGTAAGAATGGAGGGAAGGGGAGTGACACTGGAGTAGTTCAGGGCGTCATCAGGAGCTATAAACCCTTTGTTAGAGTAGTTTGAAAAATGTTCTTGATCCGATTTCCTTTGGAAAACTTGTGGCTGTTTAAAAGATTAATTTGCTCTGAAGCAAAGTTGCTTTCACATTTCTGATAATTTTACACATAATTAGTAGTGAAATCATTCCTGAATCTTAAGCTCTTGGTTGTTCCCCTGATCTTGTGGAAATATGTGTAAACTTCAGAATTCTTTTAAATCAGCCAAATGCTCTATTGCCAGTGTCTGAGTATTCTTGAACAGACAGATGCCTTTTCCAGCTCTCGAGTTAATTCTAGAAGCCTGTGCTGGCAGAGCTGAGCACGTGGCTGGTTTGGATCCCTTGTGCAGTAATCATGGCACACCTAATGGCAGTGACAATTTTGCAGAAAACTGACTTGTAACACTTTCAGCTTATCCCATATTTCCATGATTTTAAGGATCTGTTGAACTCAGTCATCTCACCTCCAGGGTGAAGTATTTTGGTGCAAGAACTGAATTTGAGGGAAAACTGTGTTCGTGTTGTTCCCTGGGCTGAGACAGAGCCTGAGGCAGGGCCTGCAGGAGCTGTGCCCTGCCCAGCTCCCTAACTGTGCCTTGTCCCTGCAGCTGGGAGAGCAGCTGGCACAGCTGGTTCCTGCCAGCGGAGTCGATGTGGTGGAACTGGAGGATGAAGGCACGTGCGTGCGCTTCAGCCCACTCATGACTTCTGCAGGTAATGTTCACTCCAGGCAGCCCCTTGTACATGCTGGGCTTTGCTGTGGAATGGTACAACAAGCTCCTGGGGTAAAAGCAGATGTGCTCAAGAAGCTCCTCAGGATACTCTGCTGTGGGGAGGATTTTCTTATAAACAAACCAGAACAACCTTAGCTTTATAATTTTGCTGCACCTCAGCACTGGGTGCATTACTGGGAGCCCAGCTGTTGTGGGTCACGGTGGCCTCACTATTTCTGCAGAGAAAGACTTCCTGGTTTACAAATAATACTATTAGGAAAAGCAGTTAATTAGGAAAAGCAGTTAAATTCTTTCTCTCAGATGCTTAACACCAGGTGCCTGACCTTTCTACACAGGTGTTTCAACACTGCAATGGTGCTTGTGTTCAAAACACAGCTACTTAGCTGGAATAGTTATTTACTAAGCCTCCAGGATTTTCTATAACTACTGATGGATGGGGGATATAAAAAAGATCTGTGTTTTGGAAAGCAGAAGCACAGAGCAGTGTGCAGGGCTCAGGGGGTGCACAATATCTCCTGTTGGCTTGTGTGGGGTGAGGGGCTTAGGCTGTAGAACGGCTGACACTCATGAGAGGAGGTCCTGGTGCACACTGAACAGCAGATTTTAGAGTAAAATTACTTGGTGATGCTGAGATGTTCTGTTTTAAACCAGCACGGAAGCTAATTCATCTCCAGCTGGGCTACAGGAAGAGGATGTTTGTGGGGTTATTTTAATGCTAGCTACTGATATAATGTAAAAAGGTATTGTGACATATCCTTACTAGTTTGTAACATGAGAAAATGCTTTTTATTAGTTTTTATGAAATCCTTACTTCCTTTCATTTTGATGAACCAAACTGAACTGAACCAAAAACCCACTTACATAGACCAAGATATTCAATACTATCTGTAAATTATATTTGTAATTAACCTGCAGAGCAGCTCCTTTACAAATCCTTAATTCAGACATCTGTGTCACGTCCATCACACTTACCACACACTAACACTTCTGCTCTGCAGTTTTAGGAACTGAAATACAAGACATTGATCACTTGGTAGACTGTTTAAAAATGAAGATTCCGGTGTTGACAAGCACACTGCAGCTGAGAGAGGAGTTTGAGCAAGAAGTGAGAAGAACAGTTAGCCTGTTGTATATTGAAGATCTTGGCTGGCCAGGGTTAGGTGTTGTGAGGTAAATTATTTTCTTCATGCTGTCTTTGCAAACACTGTGCTTGAGGAGACACGACCACGTGATCTCTTCAGTGGTCATTTGGATGTTTCATTTGCTGATTGTTATCTGGTTTTGCACCCAGTTGAAGCTTTTGAGTGCTTTTTAGGAAATTGCCTTTACAAAGTAATTTTCTTTGATTATTTCTTAAAGAAGAGCTGAAGAACTGCTTTGGGCACTGGTTGTAACACTGGAAGCAGTGTGTGTGTGGGGGCATATGTAATGAGCAAGTGCATTCCACTGTCTTTAGCCAAGCATAACTCCTATTTTTATCTATAATGGCACTCACTGATATGCTGAATAGACTTAAAATATCCCTCCAGGTGTCTGTTCTGATCATTTGATGCAGCCCTCTGGGAAGGATTCTGTATAGTCAAAACAGTTCAGGTATAATCAATATGGCAACCAGAAATCTATTGTGCTGAGTTTGCAGCAGCAAGCTCAGCCCACCACCCAATCCCTGATGACAAATGCCACTAAACTTGCTGGTAGGAGCTGTAATGTTCTGAGGTTTTTTGTTTGTAAATTACAGGAATTTGTAGAAATGTGCTAAAAGTGTAGGTCCTTCTGTATATACTGTAAAGTGAAATTATTATATCTTGGCTTGGTTTGAAGGTACAACTATCACAGTGATGAGAAGAATGAAGACAAACAAGAAAAAGAACTAGAAAAAATCAATACAGAACTTCTGAAGAAGTTAAATGAGCTGGAGTCGGATCTCACCTTTTCTTTGGGTAACTGCACATTTAAAGAACTTCTTTTCAAGCTAGTAGTCATTCTCCTAGCTGTGCTGGAATGATTTGATAGGTCATTATAATGGAGAATGAGCTGCTGCCCATGTGATTATTGCAGAAGGAACACCTGTAACTGTTCCCTCCTCCCCCATGTTTCAGTTCAGGAGTGCTCACCAGGTGAGCTGTTCTCAGAAATCCTTGTGAAAACTGATGTGTGGGCAACTAGACCAAGAAGGGTTCCTTGCCAGAAAGAACAAAAGCTGCAGCATTCCTGTGTGTAGATGGAGCCTTCTCAAGTGGTGCTGGATCTAGTGGAAAGCAGATCTCATTCTAAACCCACTGGCACTGATGGCTTTACTGCTCTCTGTGGCTCCATTGAAAGCTTTGGATGACTTTTGTGATAATTAGCAACACTTTCACATTTACACAGTGCCATGTGATAGCTGAAAGTATTAATTTGATTATTCAGAATTCTGATCTTTTTCTAATCAGTTGTCAAAAGTTAAGTGCCCTACGGTTGTGGAACCAAGTAATCTGTAAATGGCTGAGAGTTAAGGAGTTTCAAGCACATTCAACACTGGTATTTACAACACAACTCCTTGACTGTATAAGATATTCACTGTTTTTCTCGCTCACGTTATGTATTTTGTCTTTGAAAACCCCCAGGGCTGAACTTTCTTGGCCTGCATAATTTGTACCCATACAGATCCTGCCCTTAGGTACTGGAGGGAGGGTGTGTACTGGGATTTCCAGATTCACAAGCACGAGTGCTGCAGCCCTTGCAGGATTGCAGATTTGTTCAGCACAGAGACCTGACTCTCCCTGTGCCCCCAGGTCCAGAATTCGGAGGGCAGAAGAACTGTGTTTACATTGGCATGGTCACAGAGGATCTGGATGTGTCAGAGTTGGTTGAAACTATTGCAGCAACAGGCAGAGAAATTGAAGAAAACTCAAGAGTATGTATTAATAACTCAAAAAATATTGAAACACCTTTTTTCCTCCCCTTTCATATTGGCTTCAGGACATGGTTTTGTTCGTTGTGAAAGTAAAAGTTGTGCTTGCCCACAAGAGTTTTAATTACTGTGGAAGGAATGATGTGTGTCTACATATGGAGAGTTATGGATTATGATATTGTGAGGATGTCTGGATTTGTGTTCATGGTCCTGTGTGCAGTAGGTCTAATGAAAACCTTCAGTAGTACTGAAGTAGCCTCATTTTATCATTCAGATTTTAAGCTGTCAAAAAACAAAAGGGGAGGTTGATTGTGAGCTGGTGGTTCTCTGCACTGCTAGATGTGGTGGGATTGAGATTCTTTACATACCATCTTTAAGATAAGACTATGCTCTAAAATATGTGAAAAACTTTAAATTGGTGTCTTAAACCCAGAAATTACAAGTTACCTATTGAAGTAATAAAGCTGATGATGCAACTTCTATTTGTCAAAGCATTTACCTGAATGGAGTTCTCCAAATGTTCTCTAAAATAGAATTCTTGAGTAACCTGCATTACATCTGTCCTTTCATTCTGCTAGTGTTGGTTATTTAATTTTCTCACCTCAAAAATAAATAGAACTTCAGAAATTCTTTGGCTATTTCTGCTCATGGGAATATGTTGATTATGGCAATGAATTTTTTTCTAGCAATGACTTAATGCCCGCTCTTGACTCCCTGTGCTGCTTGGAGGGTGACATGAGGAAAGTTTTGTCTGTAGAGCACCTTCAGTTTTTTAACTGTTGTAGTAGAGGGGTTGGAACTGAACAGGCCCCTTTGATCCTGAAGGTTCCAGGGAGGAACAGAGTGGTGGAAGAGTCAGAAGGGTGCAGTCCTTGGAACCAGCTGCAGTAAATCTGTGGATCTTCACCATTTGATCCAAAGCTGGGAACCAGCACCCATTTGTGAATGCCCCTTGCCCCATTCAGATGAGGAGGGTTGGTACAAGAAGGAGGATTTTACAAGAAGCCCACATCAGTCCAGCCTGTCCTGAGACATGCAGCAAAGGCACTGAAAGGCGGGACCAAAGCTGAAGATGACTGAGCCAGAAACACAGTGGTTCTTCCTGGTACTCTGAATTCCACCCCACTGCCCTCCCTCCTGTAGCCAGAGACTACCAGGGGTCTTGAGCTGCCATGGGGGTCAGTTCCTGGCTGGCCTCTCCCTGAGGAGCAGCTTCCTCTTTGTCCTTTTATTAGCTGACAGGAATACAAATTTTTGGCATTTTGGAGGAACTGCCTGTCCTCGTGCAATCTTAAAACCAACATTAATATATGGAAATTGGCATTTGTCTCACACAAACAAAGACTTAGCTTCTTGGGTTTGCTCATTCCTTGTCCCTGCAGCTGTCTCAGTGAACTGCCTGCCCTTTGCAGTATAAAACACTGCTGCTGCTGGCCTGGGCTGCCACAGGGATCAGTGACAGTTCTTTATGAGAGCAGGAAAACAACGTGAGCCTATAGGCTGACACACCTATAGCTTGTTACTGTGAGGCTGATTTAAGTCCTGGGTGTTTCTAGGAACCAAAATGTACTCTATAAACATAAACATTCTTCCCAGACATTCATCTGAGGAACATTTATATGCTAAGCAGGTTTTCAATTAATTTGGGTCATAGGCTCACTTCAGAGTGTAAAAAAAAAAAAATAGTACCATTCCTTTTTAAAATCGCATTTCCTCTGGGTTTATGTGTTAAAAAATCCTGCAGTCAGCATGTACATTCTTTAATTTATAGTCATAATGAAATAGAGATTGTCACATACTGTCTTAAATTGGAAAAATATCTGACTACCCTATCTCCATCCTGAAAACCTGAACTAAAAAGACAGTTTCAAGTCCAAATAATACATATCCTTATTTCTGGGTTTTATTAGCTGTTGGAAAACATGACTGAAGTGGTTAGAAAAGGAATACAGGAAGCACAGCTTCAGCTTCAGAAAGCAAATGAAGAACGACTGCTGGAAGAGGTGAGGCCGCACCCAGCAGCCCTGTGGTACCCTGAGGTAACTCATCCCCTGGGGGCTCTTTCACCAGTGTTGGGTTGTGCTTTGCAGGGGCTGCTGCGACAGATCCCAGTGGTGGGCTCTGTGCTGAACTGGTTTTCTCCCTTCCAAGCCTCGCCCAAGGGAAGGACGTTCAATTTGACAGCAGGTAGGGCTCAGGGCACCTGCAGCTCATGCTGGCACTGGGACTGTTCTGTGCTGAACCTGCAGCACATGTTCTGTTTGATCATGAGTGACATAATCCACCCTCAGCATGTACAAGAACATGCTTTGCACTATTTCTGTAACACCTAGTAATATTCTACTCTCTTGTACAGCTCACATTTTGTTCCTGCATGTTGAATCATGTTAAAAAAGCCACGATAGACACTGGCAGTCATTAATAGAGGAATCATTCCTGTGACCTCTGGTTGCATATCCTGGAGGAGTTTGGGGGGTAAATACGTGAGCTGGGGGTAGCTTGGCCTTAGCACATCGCTCCTCACATGAGTGCGCGTGCATCCTCCTGTGTTCCACGGTGCCCCTGAACAGGATGTCTGCCTGGAATCCTACTGTGGGATGGCACCTGGCTGTTGCCATCCTGGTAAGTGCTGGTCTGTGCTAAACTGCACGTCCAGCAATTGGAGGACAGGTTAAAGCCAGCTGGGGCCTGGTGTCAGCTGGGCCGTGTGGGAAACTGTAGCAAACGGAGTGGGGCAATGTGGAAGACTCTGTTTTACTCTGATTTATAATTTGTGTCTGGGGATGTAGAAAGAGCTGCCTGTAAGTTTTTACATCAGTGAGACTGATGTACCAACATAATACTTCCTGAAATTATAAATTTTCACTGTAGTAGTACTGTGGCAGTCACAGAAATGAATATTCCTGGGCTCAGCAGAGTATCTGGCACACCCAGGACAGTGGCACAGTCTGTGTCTGTACCCTGCAGGGAACGCTTCCTGCTGTGCTCAGGGCCTTTGTGACTCTGGATGCACCAAGTGGCAGGTTCTTAGAGCAGAGAACAGTCCACTCCCCGGGAATGCTGACCCTGCATGGCTGGATACCCCTTCCTGGCAGCTGGGAAGATGTCACATGCCCAGGGCAGGAAGGAAATGGGACTACAGAGTGTAGCGGTGCTCTGAAATGAGGGTGGGGGGATTCACTTCTCAAGTCTCAGCACTCACATCCCTGGGTTCTCAGAAATGCATCACCCCCATGTGACAGTTTGAACTCAAATACTGCCCTTTCAGCAGTTTTAGTCAACTTACTTTTTTTAACCTGCAGGCTCTCTAGAATCCACAGAATCTATGTATGTATCAAAGGCCCAAGGAACAGGCAGCACTCCACCACCAACTCCCACTTCCAGCCTTGCAAAACAAAGACTTCCGGGTAAGTTTCTGCGTCTGAGTTTAATTTCTAAAACTTCCCTAACACAGGAAGACCCACATGATTTTCTGTCTTTTGTAACATCTGGAACTAGAGCTCATCTTCTACCACCTTAAAAACCTTGATGTACCCATGGCATAGAACACACAGCCCCAAGCTGTTATCTCCCCATATTCTTCCTGGAACTACAGGAAGTTGTCCGATTAACTGACAACTGCCCAGGAAGTCTGGAATCTTCCTGTGGAATGAGGTTATTAAGCTTTAAAAATGAACAGGTAAAGAAGCCAGAAGTTTTATTTGAAATAAAAGCATAATAACATGTAGTCATGTACTTCAGCAGCTGTATTTCTTTTGCTACCAAACATTTTGTGGCCTAAGCTGTTCTGAGGTGAGGATCTGTTAAATCTGTGGCACTCTCTGCATAGCTGCATTAGTAATTAATACTGATTTGCCTGGCAGGAAACCCAGTTTTGACTCACCTTTTGAGCTGGTGGCTTCCAGCCTGTGACTTTCAGTGCAGTTGTTTAACCTGGAATGATTTCAGTTTGTAAGCAGGCAGCTTGGCTTCAGCTCGGTTTTCTGTCTCTGCATACACAGGATACAGTAACAGGGGCTATCACTTTGCAGACCTGTCTGGGTCTATGTTCAGGGTCCAAAGTAGCAGCAAACAAAACCTACTTCTCTGCTGTTACAAAATTCCAATACTTCCTTTGGAAACTGAACTTGTGCACACCACTGTATGTATTTGCTGCCTTCATGGGTACTGAATGCTTCCAACACTTCACAGGTCAGAAAGCTTTCAAAAGGTCTCTGAGAAGCTCTGATGGGTTCAGTGAGACTAGTTCCATCAGCCACTGTGATGACCTGGACAAGCTGGATCAGAGACCCCCAAATCTCTCCCCCGGCCAAGAGCAAGGACCTTTGGAGGTGGAAAGAGCAGAGGAGCAGAAGGAGGTGGTGCAAGCAAAGACAGACACTGAGGACACTCACAGTGACCAATTGCCACCAGACTGCACCAAGGTAGAGGACCAAGCAAGTCTAAGATAAAATCCAGAGTGTGGATTTCAGACTGTGCTGAGGAGGCCCCTGCCCAGGGAGGCAGGCTGGTAACGGTGCATTGAAGATGTGAACAGTGCCACACACAGTACAGTAATAACTACTGTAACTTATTAACTGGGATTTTGCACAAATATACATTCCCTCCCCTGGGACAGAGATTTGTCTTATTGTACACTTGTTACAGTTGCTTTAATCCTCTCCATGTTGGTGTCACCAAAGCTGTAGTGAAATTTGAGTGCTCATGAACGTTTGTAAAAACACTTGGCAGTTATCCTTCCTGCAGGAGTCCACGCATGCCAGACTGCTAACTAACCACTCAGCCATGCACATGATGAAAAATACAGTTGCACCCAATAATTATAAAATTATCTTATGTTACTATACTTTATAAAAAACAACTGCCAGTTGCTCACCTTTTTAGTATTTAAAATTCAGTTTAGGCTCTCCTGCAAAACTTCTCCTGAAGTCACCCTAGTTCTGTGTTGCTTCTTTTCTGTTACCTTACCCACAGCCTGCCCCGGAGCCGTGGGGTGTGGGCACTGGGGAGGGACAGGTGCCCTGTGGCTGGGAGTCACTGAGGAGCACTGGGCCATCACCCCTTTGTTCCTGCTCTTGTACCACTTCACCCACAGCCCTGGGTATGGTGGGACTGAGTTAGTGAATTTTCAGCCTTCTAGAAAGCAGTAGTGCCTCTGCATGCCTGGCCAGCTTCCTACCCCTGCCCTGGGAAGGAGCACAAGGCACTGTTACTTTCCTTTGCACGGCATTTACACACCAAATACTGAACATGTTCATGCAGTGTAACTGGAGTTCTTTCTGTTGTGTATTTTTAAAGATAGCTGTAGTAAAGCTTGAAAAACCAATACATTTGTGATGGTTTCGACACTTATTTTTTGAATAACAGTAACTTACCTATGGTAGGAATTGTACAGAGTCAAAAGAAATTATTTAGGTTATTTACATACAGCACAATTTCAGAGTGTTTGGGACTACTTAATGCACAAGCAAAGCTTTGAATAAATCAAAATCCAAAGTGTAAAAGTGTCTTCCCCCAAATCATCTTAATCACTTCACTGCAAATTTTCAGAGCCTCTTGTGGAAAAGCCATCTTTGGCAACACTTCCTTTCCTCAAGTAACCTGATGGTGATACAAACCCTCCCCTCCCTCTAGAACGGGATGGATACAAGTACTGCAGTTTGCTCCATTTGGGTTTTTTCCACCCTCCCTTTCCCCCCCCCCCCCACAGGTATCCCTTAATACCATAATCACAGTAGTGGTAGTGGGACTTACTTTGATAATCTGCAAAATGTGAAGGTTTTGAATTGTACTGGCACCTGATTTGACTCTCAGCTTCTGAAGCCTGCAGTGCTGGGATGCCATGAACAAGGTTAACTTTGCTCGGGTAATTTTGGGGTAATTTATGTAAATCAGTGCAATTTTTTCTAAAGTGCAAAAGCAATTAAATTGACTAGTCTTCCTCCTTGGTTTCTTTAGTGCAATGAAGTATATTAATAACAGTAATTTGCTGGGGATAAAAGTTATCCCCACAAAGATTAATTTTTAATGTTTTTATATTTGGAAATGTTAAATCAGTAGTTTTGTTGGAATGAGCTTCATTCTTTAAATACTTACCTGAATGTTTCAATAAAGATACTTCAAATTATTACTCTGGAATTAAGTTATTGTTGAAGGACACTTTGCTACATTCCAGCAAACTCTTTCTTTCCTTGTGTGTGCCAAATCATTTAATGAAGTGCATACCAGTGCAGTGACTTACCTTGTCAGTCTCCAGCACTGCCACCTCTACCTGCCCATCAAATTACTGCACTGGAGCAACAGAACCTAAACAAAGCCAAATTCTTACTTCAAAGAAACCCTGATTTCTACATAAGTAATGCAGAAAAAGCAAGTTACTTCTATCAAAATATTTTATTTTGAAAAGCACAGGAACAATGGTATTTGTGACCAGCAATATGCTATTTGCAACAAATTGCTCTTCCTGCAAGATTGTATTTCCTTAAAGTAATTGTGGGGGTGGGTTCCAGATTAGATTTTGTCAGAGCAAACCTGTTCCCACAACCCTTCTTCATTTTTTTTGTAGATTCGAGGCTTCCTGTCAGGAAACAGGGACTGAGATGGAAATGGATGTTCTTTTAGAAATGTTAATGTAGATCTAATGTGGGAAACAAAGTGGGGGGGCTCAGCCAAGGGTGACGTGGAAAGGTTCTGAAAAAGAAGATGGGAGCAAGAGCTGCTTGGCATTCAGGATACAATGTTCTCATTATCCTGCCCCTCCAGAAGGATATTCCCCACCCTCCCAGCAGTGCACTGGGAAAAGTTTTGACATACCATAACACCCCTCTCTCTACTCAGCTAGTAAAGCAAAAAAACCTAAACCAGTTAGTTTCAGGTACCTGTAAAATCTGTGCATCATCTTGTTCCAGCCAGAAATCCACATGTGGGAAAGGCCCCCAGAAATAAGGCCCAATCCGGAGCTGTTCTGTTTTGGCATCGTAGATGTTGGTCAGCTGTATGAACACAGGGAGGCTGCAGAGGCAGCCAGGGCTCCCCCAGACAAGGACAGTTCCCCTCAGTCTGGCCAGACCAGCCCTGCTCCCCACCAACTGCACTGACACCCCCAGCTACTCCGACAAACACGGCATGAAATGGTGACAACAAACCCAGAGAGCCACCAAAGGATGCCTTCCTCAAACTTTGGATGTTTCATTGCCCCTAACTGGTCTCCCCTTCCCATTTTCACCACCCCTTTTACTCACTGGTGCTCCTGTTAAAATGTGGGCTGAACGCAGATCCTCATCCGGCCCTTTTACTGGGAAGGTTGCAGGGAAAATCTCTGCTGTTTTAACATTCACAGCTGATAGGAAAGAAAGATTAAATACAGTAAGAATTAATTTTTTCGAGGCACTTCTTTACAATGACAATGTACCTAACAAAACTGTGTTGCAGAACTGCAGAACCCATCACACATTTTTATTTCTCAGACCCCAAGCCTGTGACAGTACGTTTCTACTTCATTTCCTTTGGCAGCATTTCAATATTCCAGAGATGAGTGAACGAATTAGAAAAAACACTGAGTAATCAAAGAGAAGAAGATTAAATCCTAAGCATAAATTTAGTCCAGTAGCTCAATGCTGATAAACTCTTAAGTGCAGTTAAAGGAAAAAAATCTGTTTGCATTTGTACACGGCCTCTTCATGTGTGCATCTTCCCAGCTGTGGCACCACAAGAAAAGCATTTTTGCCTATGCCTCTGACAGCAGTGTGCAACTTTTAGGGTGGACTCATT
This sequence comes from Hypocryptadius cinnamomeus, assembly GCA_013400635.1. Lineage (NCBI taxonomy): Eukaryota > Metazoa > Chordata > Aves > Passeriformes > Zosteropidae > Hypocryptadius > Hypocryptadius cinnamomeus. The sequence continues at coordinate 76,936 of VYZP01011543.1, read as the reverse complement.
CACTAAAAGCAGTCCATTTACTATTGGAATCTGCAAAGCAATCCAGTGACCAAAAGAAAACTTAATTCTGATTTAACTAACTCACCTATTCCATAAATTACTGGAAAGTGAATATCCTGTTCTTCTCTGTCATTTAGTTCTGTAATGAAGAAAAAGAAGACAAACTTGTAGGGCTTTGGATTTTAGTCTGAGCAGCACTTATTTAATTGTATGTTATTGGAGAGCAAGAGATCTGATGTTGTTTAAGACAGAAAAAACCAAGGAAGCCTAAATGAAATATGGAAAAGGCAGAGGTCAGTAACAACACACGTGGGACTTGGAGCTGTCTCCTACCAGAACAGCAGCTCCACCAACTGCCCCTGCTTCTGCAAGGACAATTTACAGTAGCTCAGCAGAACAAAGGTCCATGAGTGCCCTTCTCAACTGTAAGATATGCACAGGTACAGAGACTGTTCCTTGGGATAAATGTGCCAAAATAACCTGGCCATGACTATGAGTCAGTTGCAATGCAGCAGCACTTGGTGAGGAGCAAATGCCCCCTGCATTGGCTCTCTGACATCACCACACACACCAGCAGTAAAACTGAAAATCACACATCGAGGACTTGTGCTGTTCTTTCTTACAGGACAGAGAAAAAGCCATGTGTGAGAAATTCCCTGCCCTTTTATTTCAGGAAAGGTACTTCCAAATCCAAGGGAATATTTTCTTACCTGTTACACAGAAAGTTACTAAATGAACATCCTCTGGCTGGAGGTCAAACGCTCCTGTGATGACAAGGACAGCAAAAATGTCAGTGAGTGGGGGCAGGGCACTGCCCTGGGGGTGAGGGGCACACACCTAAACCCCTGCCCCAGGTAGGGCAACACTGCAAACAGGGTTCTGCACATCTGCTTCAAACTAACAGGAATTTACAGAGACAGGCCATTTGTAACAGCAAAAATCTGCTAAGAAAGTGCTCTGCCACTTACTCCTACTGACACTGGTTTAGCTCTGGCATCACATCAGCTCTGCTCTAATCTACTATACATTTAGCAGGTTGTATTTAAATGTTTTCTCCTAAAATGTTACATAGATAGTGAACAAACCCAGTCTTTCATCAATTGTAAATTAGTTCTGCATTTCATCATCCCAAACACCAGAAAAAAACCCCTCTCTTAAGTTCTGATAGCAATACAGCATTACTGATTTAAATTGTACCTTGATGCATGCAAATCAGAAGGTTACAGTAAGTTAACCAAAATACTTTGCTCTGCACAGAACTCTCACATTACACAAAACACCCATCAGGTGTCATAGTCACAAGGCTGCATCCCAGGGTCTTTGGTTTTCCTTTTTGTTTACCCCCTCAAACACCTCCCTCCAATCCTGCCCCATCCCTGCCCCCTCCCCATTCCAGTGGGGCAGAGGCCTCTCCAGAAGTGGGAAAGTGCTTAGCACAACCCAGAGCACTCCCAGGCAAGCAGGAACTTTACACTTCCAATTGTTAGTGAAGCACTGCCATCACTCCTCTGGACTATGGATTTTATAAACAGCCCTGACATTTTTCATTAGACAATTCCAAACAATAATGAAATTTTACCTCATCACATTAAGGTATGAACTGAATGGTAACTGATGAATCATCCACATCTACAGACTGGGAGAGTGACAACACCTGCCCATGATCCCCAAGATGAGCAGGAATCAAGCCAGGAATCAAAGCCCAGCTGAACTGCTCCCAACTCTCCACAGCCAAGTGTGAGCCAGGGAGAAGTGACATGATCAGACCCTGTGGCCCAGGCACTGACCATGGGCAAGCCCCAGCAGTCCAACCCCTCTCCACACCAAGTTCTCAAGCAGAGAAAAAGACCCTTCATGTGAATCCACACTTCTTTCCAGTAAATGACTGGGGACTCAGACTACAAACAAACTCCACCCAAATCCAGCCAGAACCTTTTTTTTTTTTTTTTGGAACATGAGAGTGGAAAAAACATGAACTTACTAAGAAGCTGATTAGTAAGTTTTTGTGATAACTGCCTATCATCATTGAAACCTCCAACTAGGTGCACTTCCAGCCTAACAGAGATGGAATAACAGGAAACAGCAATTAAAAAGACATCTCAAAATGAATAGCTTTACAAAATAATCCCCAGCCCAAGCTGCAAAGCAATCATTAGAGAAGCCTCACTTATTACAATCACATGCACCAAGCTGGTTTGCATTACACAGCAAGTTATGATAATTCCATTCTGAAAACTTCAGGGATCACCCAGGAAGTGGCAGAGGAACAAGCTTGAAGAGGCATTAAATACATGCAATTCTATCCCAGGGGTATCTCTGGCACCTCTGGTTTGGACTGAACCATCTTTCAGTTAATTAAACTTGAAGATTTTTGTTCCCATGACCTCCTCACAACTACTCTGGACCATGCAGCAGGGTTCTTCTCTAAGCAGTGTCTATGTAAAGTCCTTACAAATCATGAATCTAAGTTCACAAGCTAGCTTTTGTTCTTACCAAACTACAGGGGCAAAACCCTCCACACCCAGAAAGAAGCTTGTCTACTAAATTCTGTTTCAGAGCTTTTTACCCACTTTCCTATCCTCCACACCTGTTTTTTTTATAATGTGGACTTACAAGATTCCCTGAAGAATTTACAAACACTCTGAAGGGAAAAACAATATAAACCAAAAATCAGTTATATGGAAAATTTTGCAAATCTGGAACAAATTTAAATGGAAAGCAGTAAACACAAACCTCATGGTGGCATTTTACAGAGACACTCTTCAGAACAGAACCGTGCTTTAAACGACTGCTAAAAATACCCCCAAAATCATCACCAAGAAGTGATTTTCACTTTGCATGCGGCTGCTGACCAAGAGGTGTTTCCTGCGCAATTCCCTTGTCTGAACCCAGCACAATCCCCTCACAACTCCCCTCCACACGAGCTGCAGTAGCCTTTGAGAGGAGCAGAACAAGAAGGGAGCAGAGCTGACCTGCCACAGCCTGTGGAGTTAGAGAAGGCCTTCACTGAGCTCATGATGAGCGACACCTCGGCCTCGGTGTCCGAGCCATCGCAGTGGGTCAGGCACGTGGCTCCGCTGCCTGGGGAAGGTACAGAACAGGGTATGGTGACAGTGACACCAACCATGGCAGTCCCCACTGCTGCAGGGAGAGCTGCCCCACCACTGCCTCGCTCCCCTCAGCACAGCAGCCTCCAGCAGGGACGTGACTGGGGCAAGGCAGCACCCTCTGCATGGGCCCTTATAAAATCAGAACAGCTCCTGCCAGGGGTCCAACTGCCCTCTTAACAGGAGGGCACGTCTTAACAGGCAACATCTCTAATGTCAGAAATCCAGGCACACAGTGAGGATCTTTCCACAAATTCTACCCCTGAAACTGCTCTGCCAGACTGCTGGACACAGCTCAGGGCTGCAATGCCACTGGCCACAGGAGCGGAGCAAATTAAAATCTGCTCACGGAGCAAGGAGAGCACGGAATCTCTCACACTAAACACACCAACTCTGAACGAGTCTTTAGTTAACAGTTATGTGACTTTTGGGGATTCAGATTTGTATTAATGTAACTGCAGTTTATTTTATTAATGCCACATAAACCAGTACTAATTCCTTATTTCAGGGGTACAGGCTTTGCTCTGAAGGTCCTCTAGAGATACCTGTGTGTCGGAGCACAACTATGTGGCAGGTAGTGGCATCATCTGATCCAAGAATGGAAACAGAACCTATTTTAAAGGAGGAAAACACTGTAAGAACTCAGCTCTCACAAACACTGCCTCAGTACAAGAAGAAATGTTTATGTTCCTACACACCATCTTTAGGGGTAGTCACTGCAAACTCTCTCTGCTGGACATAGAGAAGGCCTTTGGGTTCCACGATCTGAGCTGGCTGACTTCTCAGAAGTTTTGCCTTTTCCTAAAGACAAATGATAACAAATACTACAAATTATAACAGACACTACAGTGGCTGAATTCTCTGGTGTATCCATTACTTCACAGAAACATCACCTCTAAAAAGCAAAGGGACTCAGGTCACAGAGAAACATGTGTGTTTTGTATTACAGAGTATTCTGAATTTTGAAAGTTTTTTGCTTTCCTGACACTGACCAAGTTAATAGTTAAATCCCATCATTCCAGAGAGACACAAAACACCTTTCCCTGTTATATGGACCATAAAATGGAGGCACAATAAAAAGCTTTTGAACAGGGAAAAGATTACGTTAGATAACACCAGAAACGATCTTGGAAGTTTAATCAGAACAGGAAACTTGAAATATTGACGTTTCAGTCTTCTACTGCCATATTTCAGAATATTTGTTTTGCATTTATCAAAATACTGTTGTTTATTAGCTGGATTGGTGTGTGGAAACCCAGATTCCTGGGCTATCACTACTGCAGTGCTTCCTCACAGACCTGCTGGGGACAAAGTCAATTTCCATTCTGGGCTCAAAACCACTTCACAGCTTTATCAATTTGCTCTGGTTTTCTGCATAATCNTGGGAAAGCGCGGCCCCGGCACCGCCCGCGGCTGGGCCCGGCCCGGCCCGGCCCGGGAACGGCCCCGGGGCTGACGGAAACACGGCCGGCCTCAGCCGCCCCGCCTCACGGCTTTAACTCGGTAACCTTGCAGAGATTCCCCGGCCGCTGCATGTGGCTGATTGCCACATCCTTAAGTTGTGGTATGAAATAATAACAGTTATAAAGCCACAAATTTACAAATCACTGAATTTTTAAGGCTGGAAAACACCTGAGACTATTCTCTATCCGAACACCACTGTGTCAGCTGTACAATGGCACTGAGGACCACGTCCAGCCTGTCATTAACTGTCTCCAGGGACGGTGACTGCACCATCCAATGGACAGCCNTCCACACGAGCTGCAGTAGCCTTTGAGAGGAGCAGAACAAGGGAGCAGAGCTGACCTGCCACAGCCTGTGGAGTTAGAGAAGGCCTTCACTGAGCTCATGATGAGCGACACCTCGGCCTCGGTGTCCGAGCCATCGCAGTGGGTCAGGCACGTGGCTCCGCTGCCTGGGGAAGGTACAGAACAGGGTATGGTGACAGTGACACCAACCATGGCAGTCCCCACTGCTGCAGGGAGAGCTGCCCCACCACTGCCTCGCTCCCCTCAGCACAGCAGCCTCCAGCAGGGACGTGACTGGGGCAAGGCAGCACCCTCTGCATGGGCCCTTATAAAATCAGAACAGCTCCTGCCAGGGGTCCAACTGCCCTCTTAACAGGAGGGCACGTCTTAACAGGCAACATCTCTAATGTCAGAAATCCAGGCACACAGTGAGGATCTTTCCACAAATTCTACCCCTGAAACTGCTCTGCCAGACTGCTGGACACAGCTCAGGGCTGCAATGCCACTGGCCACAGGAGCGGAGCAAATTAAAATCTGCTCACGGAGCAAGGAGAGCACGGAATCTCTCACACTAAACACACCAACTCTGAACGAGTCTTTAGTTAACAGTTATGTGACTTTTGGGGATTCAGATTTGTATTAATGTAACTGCAGTTTATTTTATTAATGCCACATAAACCAGTACTAATTCCTTATTTCAGGGGTACAGGCTTTGCTCTGAAGGTCCTCTAGAGATACCTGTGTGTCGGAGCACAACTATGTGGCAGGTAGTGGCATCATCTGATCCAAGAATGGAAACAGAACCTATTTTAAAGGAGGAAAACACTGTAAGAACTCAGCTCTCACAAACACTGCCTCAGTACAAGAAGAAATGTTTATGTTCCTACACACCATCTTTAGGGGTAGTCACTGCAAACTCTCTCTGCTGGACATAGAGAAGGCCTTTGGGTTCCACGATCTGAGCTGGCTGACTTCTCAGAAGTTTTGCCTTTTCCTAAAGACAAATGATAACAAATACTACAAATTATAACAGACACTACAGTGGCTGAATTCTCTGGTGTATCCATTACTTCACAGAAACATCACCTCTAAAAAGCAAAGGGACTCAGGTCACAGAGAAACATGTGTGTTTTGTATTACAGAGTATTCTGAATTTTGAAAGTTTTTTGCTTTCCTGACACTGACCAAGTTAATAGTTAAATCCCATCATTCCAGAGAGACACAAAACACCTTTCCCTGTTATATGGACCATAAAATGGAGGCACAATAAAAAGCTTTTGAACAGGGAAAAGATTACGTTAGATAACACCAGAAACGATCTTGGAAGTTTAATCAGAACAGGAAACTTGAAATATTGACGTTTCAGTCTTCTACTGCCATATTTCAGAATATTTGTTTTGCATTTATCAAAATACTGTTGTTTATTAGCTGGATTGGTGTGTGGAAACCCAGATTCCTGGGCTATCACTACTGCAGTGCTTCCTCACAGACCTGCTGGGGACAAAGTCAATTTCCATTCTGGGCTCAAAACCACTTCACAGCTTTATCAATTTGCTCTGGTTTTCTGCATAATCTCAGGGTCTGTAGAGAAACACCTTCCGATGGGAAACAGCTCCCCAAGCAGCTCTCTCTGCTCACATTCCTGGCTCGCACTCCGCCGTTAAGATTGTAACATTTATACCCTGGAAGCAAGGTCAGCACCTCCCTCAGAGTGCCCACCTTGCCTCTTTATCGCCAGTTTTTGACATTTCACGCAGACAGTGCCCGCCCTGCCCCGCCGGGGCACCCCCACCGGCACGGCTGAGCCCCTCCGCCGACACCGATTTATTTCTGTTCCATCAGCCGGTGGCTCTCCGCTGTCAGAGCGCGGGGAACGCGCGGGGTCAGGGTCGGGGCCGCTTCTACCCGAGGCCGCTCCGCTCCTCCACCCGCCCCGCCCGGCCGCAACCGCGGCTCCCCTCGCCGGGCCCCTTCCCGCTTCCCTCACCTCGAGGTGCGGGTGGGCGCGGATCATGTCCCCCGTGGGCCGGGCCAGGTCCACCCGCGCTCCGTTAACCAGCAGCGGCATCTCGGCGAGCGCCGGGCCCGGGCCCNTCCCTCTCTGTGAAGAAATCATTCCCAACGTCCAACATAAACCTCCCCGGCACAGTTTAAGGTTACATCCCCTTGTCCTACCACTGGGTGCCTGGGAGAAGAGGCTGATCCCCACACCACCATCCTCTGCCCCAGCAACCACAAGTTGGATTTTCAGACAATCCCAAAGACAACCATTTTTCCTTAAAGATGAGGGTTTCCTTTCCTCCAGTTGTCTGTGGAAGATACTACGAGGAATAACCATGGTAGCAGCAGAGTTCATTCCCCCTGCAGGGAATATGGACAGCCAGGCACCCAGACTGCCCACAGATCAGACAGTAGATGCCCAGGACCTCAGCTCAGCCTTTCCATCATCTTCACAGCAGTAAAATGTCCCTGGAAGTGTTCCAGGCCAGGCTACATTGGGCTCTGAGCAAACTGGTCTGGTAGAAGGTGACACTGCAGTGACAGAGTGGTTGGAACTAGGTGATCCTTAAGATCCCTTCCAACCCAGGCCAGTCTATGATTTTATGCTTCTATAGTAGAATAAATGCTTTCTTCAAAAGATACATTGCATTTCTCACGTGAGACAAAACTGAACCCCAGGATGAGCAATCCTCTCACAGATATTGGTATTTACAAAGTCTCTTTAGCAAAACACCAGCACCTGCCAGCAATTACATGGAGCAAACCAGAGCTGTCACAGCAAAGGTTCCAGAAACAGTTAAACAAAACTGTAACTTCAGTACAGACAGTTCAATGTCTGCACATTACACTTAAGGGTTTTTTTTTTTTTTGCTTTTCATGATACATGGAAGCTCCTGAATCACATACCTTGTATTACAACTGGGAAAGTTTTACACACCCTCGTTTTGGAAGTACTGTCTGAAGGGCATCTTTCAAAGAATGTTTTCCCTGCTGTTGATCTGAGGGTTCTTCTGTGCCAGGAGAAAATGCAATTATTTCAGATTAAATCTACCGTTTATTACTGAGGACTGACAATAAAGAGGACTACAATTAAAACCAAAACTTCTCAGTTTATACAATGAAGAACAGATCCACTTCTGCACTTTGCAGTGTCATTCCCAAAACTCATTTCTGCAATCTGTCAGAATGAACACTCCAACTCTGAGAAGTCAGGCTACACAGAGGGCACCTCAGTTACATACAGAGATGTGGTTTTCTCAAGGATGTTAAGAACTGCACTGTTTGCATCAAACTTTATTGGCTCCAAATAAAAATGTTGTCTTGAAAGCCTCCAAGTTCAGATTCTAAAGAAGGGCAATTGGAGTTTAGTCTCAAATACATAAAATTTTCAACTAAATGTTACACAAATCACATTTATTTTTTTTCCCATTGTTTATATTCTTACTCAAATCTAAAAGCCAGCAACCATGAAAAGAAGACAAGAAACCTCTGTAGAGAAACTCTACACTGACAGACACATGGACAACACAAGGACACCACTGACATCATCACGTCCTTTCCACAAGGGAAGATGTTTTTTTTCTATTTTCAGCATTCACATATAAACTTCAAATTGGCAAATAAATACCTGTCTTGTAGTGCTTCACAAGCACCCCAAAGAAAACTATCTACAAATAATACATTCAGCTACTCCCTCATTTTCAACACTTCCAACAACCATCACTTTCACATGTCTGAACTTTCCTAGCTGTGCAAGGTGTGTGTCAACTACAGATTTAAGAAGGGGTAATGCTTTCTGTCTGAGTACACTTCCCACTAGCAAGTGGCTTCACCAAGCATGGCTCTAGAGACAGGAAAAGCTGAAGAGATGTGTGTGGAAGAACCACTGCCAGACTGGATTCATGCCCTGCCTATTGAGAGACCTCCTGGTTTAGGGCAAATTTAGGAGTAAACTTCCAAAGGGGTCCCTCTAGAAAGCAGATTCAAGCAACATGGCTACTGACTGCTTTATCCCAGTACAGAGCAAGTGAAACCCAAATGCAACCAGTACAGGTTTTTTCTTTCCACTTTCTCAAGCCCTACATTGGGTGCCAAAAAATGGTGCCCTAGGACAAGAGATGACACCATTACTGTGGAACCAGCTCAAGAAAAGCCATCAGAGTTGGAACACTGACAGTGGAATTCTGGCCCCCACACAAATCTGCAGGAAGAAACACCAGAATTTCACCCCTGATATATAAAGCCTTGTAGAGAAACATCAGTAAACAAAGTTTTGAAGAGTTGGAAAAAACTATTAAAAAAAAAATCCTTCTAAGTCATAAAAACCATTTCAATGTGAAATTTGTAAAATATCACCCTATTTATTCTCTAAGCTTTACTAGCAACATATAAGTTTACTGTAACATATCTGTAGAAATCTGATGACTAAGAAACAGTAATTTTTCTTAAATGTAGTTACTTAAACATTTGCCAGTTTGGAAAGTTGAGCTCAAGTCTCTTTCCAGAGCAAAACATTGCACACAATTTTCAACCTATTCCACTCTTTCCCTTCTGGTTGCCTGTGTCACAGTGGGTACGGCACGTAACAGTCTGCAGGGGAGCCAATGCTGCTCACAGGGCTCCGTGTGTTGGACTCATAAGAATTTGGTGCAATTTCAACCACACCATCATTCTGAGGAGTTTCTCCTTTCAAAAAGTCATCATCTTCATCTTCAGAAGTACCCTGCAAAAATGTAAAAGGATCAGTGAGAGCAGGAAGATACTGTCAAATCTTCTATTGCCAAGTAGAGACCTGGATTTACACTGTGATTGCCACAACCAGTTGGAATGGTAAGAGAATTAGATGTACTCTGATTATGCAATATGGGAACGGAATGACATCTACAGGGTAGATTTCCCAGTGACATCATCATGTCCATTTTCTGAGCACATTCATAAAGCTTTCAGATGGCTCCTGTGCTGCAGAAGAGGAAAAAGTGCTCTCAAGGCAAGAATGGATCAATTCCTAAAGCTTCCAAATTTCAGTCTCAGTTTCCCCTAAATGCATAGTGTACTCTTATCTACTTAAAAAAATATTCTGCAATAAAAGCAGCTGATAGCTGAATTGTATTTGGATTAGGAAAGATTACCTTTTTAATGGGTTTCTTCAGATTCTCAAGATCTTCAGCACTCAGCTCTTCCCAGAACTGATACATAGGATCAATTATCTTCTTTGATCTGAGACAGGAAACAAAGCACAGAATGAGTTACTGTATTCACAGTAGGGGTACATTTTAATTTAAACTTATGACAATCTGGTTAAAATGTAGAATATGAAAGGTACAAAGGATCAGGGAGGAAAGTGAACGGCAGAAACACTGACAGTTGTATTCATTATTTTCTAGAAGGCACAAAGGAGTTGTTCACTTTTCTACCTTTTGAGTATGTAGGGGTCAAAGGGGAAGAAGCTGTCGAGGGGGTTGGTGCAGGTCTGCACAAGGTCGCCCCCGGTGCCGCTCCGCACAACGGGGATGAACTGCCTGTTGTTCCTCTCAATAATTGTGTAGCAGAAGACCAACTGGTATTTCCTTTAAAAATGGGAATAAAGAAAAGATAAGCACTTCCAGCACACCCAATGCAAGATTTTCAGATGGATGGCATGAAAACACGGTTATTTTTTAACAAATATTACTTCTATCTTCCATTTTCCAGCTGATATTAGGAGTTTGCAAGATAGTCGCAAGATAATCTGTTCTCCTCCTTTAAAATCCTATAAATTTTGTTCCAAGTACAAGCACATTGGCTCCAACACAGAGCTATCAATTTCATAGGACTGCAGGATTCCATTGAAATTGACCTAGCAATAAACTTATCACACCTGGAATATGGGCAGTGTTATGTCTCAGGTAATATTCAAGACTGTGCCTAACAAAACCTGTGCTGGTTTTAGATACACACAAAACCTGTGCCAAGTTTTACTGAAGTAGGTGAGCAGATACCTGGTAATGGCAGCAAACAAGTTGACAACAGAAGGGATACAAATCTTCAGGGGGTTTAGCTGACACATGACAATGCGCTCAAAATTTAAACTCTGCAGATATGACAGACCTTCAAAATAAGAACAATAAGCAAATATAAGTTAGATATCATATAAACTGAACTTAGTTGCCAAGAATTTCCAGTGTGACATGCCTGCACCCTGCACACCACCACAGAAGCACATCCTGGGACACTCTCACAGTAGAGGTCTGGCTCCAACATGTGTACAAGCCACCTCATTTTATTTAGAGCACAACAACATAAATTTGCCATCAGATACTTGACTGAATTAACCACTATAAAACATAGCAACAGTAAAACTTCTAATGAATCTTTTCAAACCTAATATGCTCACCTTTCCTTAAATTTCCATCCAGAAGTTGTTTATGACGGAAGATAAGTGTATAAAACGTTGCCTGACACGTGGAATAGAATGGCCCATGGAGAGCTACATCACAGTAGGCATTAGCTCCTTTATCCTGATTATCAATGTATTTATGCAGCCAGTTCACCAGAAGATCCAGACATGCTTTTACTGTACTGTAGTGCGGGGAGAAAAAAGAAGTGTAAAAATAACACCTGAAATGGTGTGGAAAAGATGTTAACAAATACTCAGGAATCTCAGTGGTTATAAGAACATCAGTAAGAAAGCCTCTTTGGAAAATAATGATTCTCTTACAAGCTTTCTCCTTTATATCAGCATAAAATGAATCAATCAGCACTGAAAACCCCAAACAGTGAAAGGACAGGATGCCAGAAGAGATGAATCCATGAACACACAGTAAACAACCAGAATCCTTGGCTACAGGTAATACAGAGCAATGCCTCCCGTGTCCACCAGGTAATTCCAATATCCAACTAAATCCAATGTTAAAGTCACCACACCCACCCTGAACAGCACAAAAATACAGAATGTGTACATAAAAAAGAGAATGGTTAAAATATCTTCCAACAAAATACTAGAACAAATTATCTCCCTGTTCCAGAGCCTGCAGAAAGTGCCTAACACTGGGTACTGAAAACATCAGATACTGGGAATCCATGATTGCCTGAAGTCAGCACAACCTACCCATGCTCAGCACTTCTTGGTTAGTGAAGCCCTAAACAGCAAGTCATGAACCTCAGCAATCATCAGTCTGCATCCTGCGTGTGTTTTCCAGGAAGCTTCAAGACAATACTGAACCAGTATTGTTGAAAGGATGAACAAGACTCTTGATTCAGGCTTACTGACAAAGCAGTGGGAATAGAAGCCAAATTCTCTACTTAAGCTCCATAATAGCATGAATTGTTTGGTTCTGCTCATGTATGAAAACAACTTACACAATAGGAATAAATTTAGCTCTTGCCAAGAAGCTGCCAATATAACTCCCAGCAGTCTGCCTGATTACTGAAGGATTGTTTGGATCCTGCAGTTTCTTCCAAAGATGGTCTAAAAATGCTTCAGCCAACCCCTGGAAATAAAAATACATAGACATTATGAGATGACACTGTTTAAGCAACAGATTCCTAATACTCAATTCCCATAATTTCCATAACCAAGCCATTACAAATATCTACCTATAACAGCAGTAAATAACCACACCTACACATGATGGAAGAGCACTCATTTCTGCATCTTTTTCTATATTCAGTTGTAAAAGAAAGAACAACAGTTTGTTTAGAGAGATGGGAAAATGGAAGGGTGGGGAAATAACAAACAGCAGACACGATTTTCAAATCAAAGAGCTAACAGACAGCATCTCTGCAATAGTTTTGGGATGCTGAAGAAACTTGCATCCCATGTCCTGGGTGCAAGAGTCCAACTGATTCTTGTCAAAGGGATCAGTTTTAACCAAGTTTTTTCCTTCACACTTGCTAAGATTCCATCTGTAAGTGGTATATGAATAACATGGGAAGAGCAACCATAAAGAAAAAGAAAGGAGTAACAGAGAAGAAAAAGAAAGTGAAGATACTAATGAATCCTGATATATTTGCTATCTTCAGAGTAAAATTACAGCAGAGAAAGCTGTTTTGTAATAAAAAACCAAAACAAGGATGCAGAAATGACAGAGGACACTGCATTTTAAAACCAGGTTTTACTCACCAATTTAAAGCTACAGATGTAGAACATGAAATACTGTACATGACATGAAGCATGGGTTGGTAAAATGAGCTTGTCAAAAACAGAAACCAGATCCCGATACAAATCCTTCGTGTTGCTGATGTCAAGCTTGCCTACACAACAAAGAAACAGAACAAAATGAGCCATTTCAGGGGTTTTTTCCCCCGTCCTCATGCTGCGGAAGTGGTATTTATATCTTTCTACACAAGTAAGAAAAATGTAAAGAAAAACTGTCAACCTGACTTCTCAGTTTATCTGATATCTAAAATCCAGGTGCACAATTCTACTGCTTTTTAAGATGGTGTAAATGAAGACCCTCTCTCTGTGAGTGTGCACATATATAAAGCTGCTAGACATGCAAACTTTGCAATAATATGTTAGCTTAGAAGAAAAAAACACAAATAAATCACCTGACTTATGTGGAGAAGATACAGCATAATGCTTTCTAAATATTGTTTTAAATGTATAAATCTAAGGAATTCAAACCCTTAGTACATAACAATGAAAGATATTTCTTTCTTCTTTTTTCTCCTGTAACAAAGCCAATTGATTGATGTGTCTGGTTGTTTTGATCTACTTCCAGTCCTTGTGATGTTGAAAGGATCCACAATTCTAACACTTGAGCAAATAATAAAAACATTTACACCCTACTACAGTTTGGATACAGTATCATGTTAATGGAATCAGAAAGTCTCCAAGTGAAGACTAAACCTCTGAAGTCCTAACTGCACCTCCCCCAGCACCTGGGCAGAGGCAGGAATGTGGACTACAGCCTGCTAATGGCAGAGTTCTGCTCTGTCTTGCAGTACAGAGAGACAGAACTCCTCTTATGTGTTTCTTACTTATTAGCAAAACAACACATTTGGTTAGAGAGCAAGTGTTCTCACCATCCACATGGCAAACATCTCTAATGTATGAAAACAGGATGGTCATCAGGATGTCCAGGCGCTCTGCAAGCGGATGGGCCATTCTTTCAATATTGGGAGAGACAACTTTGTTTCCTTTTCTGTCTTCATCTTCCTCCTGGTAGATAAAATGGCACATGCAGCTTTTAAATACACAAATCACAGAACCAGCAATTACAGGAAAAGTCAAACTAAATTTATCTTTCAGCAATATGCTAAAATTTCATCTTTTTTTTTTTACCAAGCAGTATCTCATTATACAGTATAAGGAAATTTTTGCACATTAAGCCAAGCATCATGAATTCTTTAACTAGCTTTATTGCACAGCTGCTCGTGTTTTTACATAATGAAATTGATTTGCTGGATGTAGCATTGAGTGTTTACATGTATAAAGTCAACACCTGAGAACACATTAATCATTTGTCAGCTGTTCAGGTTTCAAGAGCAGTGTGCAGTGCAGTAACAACAAAGTAATAATGAATTTCTACACTTAGTTCATTGCCACTTCAGAAGTGATAATTTTACTAAAAAAAATTCAATAGAACAAGATAACCAACCATGTCAAAAAGTCCCTCCTCTGTAGATTTTTCCTCGCTAGCACAGCTATTAGCAGTTTCTTCAGCATCTTCAATATCTTGCTGTGGAGTGCTAACCTACAGTTGCAAACAATAAATTAATTTCTATAAAACTATAACAATAAAATGAAAAAGACATGACCACACGAGTAAGTTCTTGACTAGATTTTGTCCTGAACTAAATAAACATTTTAAAAAGGAATTATGTGCCATATACGAATGTACACTCCAAACTTTCTGAAACTTTACCTCCCCAGCATCTGCTCTCCCCAGACTGTTACACAGTGAGGCAAAAAGCCATGATCATTTACAGTGCTAGCCCTCCTGCCTTTTTTCAGGACTTTTTACTTCAAAGAGATCCTTTTACTTCAAAGAGATGACACAACCAATCAAGCACACAAAGGGAAGCACATTCCCATTAGCACCAATCACCACAAGACAGTTATTTGGATTCTGGCAGAGACTCCAGGCAGGGCTTAGCAGCACACACCAGAGTTACCCTCAGGTGTGGGAACATCTGTATCCTGGGAATGAAGTGTAAATTTGGCTGGGTTTATACCCGTAATCACAAGGGCATTTTTTGTAGAGTCTAAAAATGAGGCGTATTTCATTTCCTATTCTGTGTATTTTAATGCTAACCTTCCATAAAAGATAACACGGAACAAACTCACATCCAACTTCAGCAGCCTTTCAATAATAAGCTCCAGAATCTGAAGCCTCAGAGTTGGAAGATACACAGTAACTCGCAGCAGGTTATGGACATAACATTCCTGTAACACAAAATGAATTGGTATCAATAATAGTGTTAACAGAAAGTCAAATTTCTGCAAAGGACTTCTAGAAAACAGGTTTCTTAATTTGTTACCTAAAAACCCAGAAATAGGTTTAAACAGATTGTGTTCAATCAAGAGTAAGTTAATGTATAGACTAAACATTAACTTTCAGTATTGTGTGTCACCATTGTGTGTCAATCTGTTCTTTCCATGCAAATTTTCCCCACTACCTCTAAATAGAGTGTAAAGATTATATAAGAAAAGTTATTCATTTTCATAAGAGTTTATGTCTAGACTTTCTTTAGGAAAATGAAGCATATGCTTTGCTGTATCTAAAACCAGCTATATATGCTTGAAATGAGACCCAATGCATCTTTATTTCAGATTATTATAATATACCAGCAGCAATTCTAAGTTGCACAGCTATGCCTCTTCAGTCATTCTGATTATAAATCAAGCAGCTTAACAGACAAGTTTTGTGAGCATGCATGGGCCCACCCATGTGTACACAAATATGTAGAAAAGACAATGCTGCAACTTTCAGAAAGCAAAACTGTCAAGTCACTGCATAAAATCAGGTAGAGTGCCACATTTAAGTACACCACAGCCTATTGTGAATAAGCATTATAACACAACCTTTAATTACATGAGCACATATGATTTTTCCACAGGCCATCTTGCTCAATTTTTCACAGGCTTGATCAGTACCCAAAATGGATAGAACAAGTTTAATGAGAAGGTATTAATTGTAAATATTTAACAACAATGCATGGACCATATTTTATTACACTTCATTTGAGCTTTGCCCTGAAAACAGCTATGCATTTCTTCACATCTTGTCCTTCACTGAGCTGCTCTCCTAACACCATGTAAGAGCTATTATCTCCCCCATTTTACAGATGGGGAGCTGGTGCTTAAAGTTATTTGGATTAAGACAACAACAACAAAAACATAAATTAAAAAAAAAATTGCAAGATATATAAAGAACTCTGGGGATATTTCAGCACTTGGTGAGTTTGAAACATGGCTTCAACTGAACTTAGCTGGAGGAGGAGGGCTTTGCCTTTCTGTAACATGAAGTGCCAACATATCAAGTTGGAACAAGTAAATAGAATGATCAGACAACAGCCATAACCTGTCAAAGGTTTCCAGCTTGTTTTTCAGCACACAAACACTATTCCAAAGCTGCAATAAAACAACTTAGGGATTTACTCTACTGGCAATTTGGATTTCACCTGTAATGTTCGTTGTCTCTTGCTTGCTTATCAAATTCCCTGTTCTTCTGCTAAAGACTTTCCAGGACTGATAACAAATGAGACAACCTGAGACTCCTCATCAAGGAGGTCCATGGTGTGTATTGATTAAGAAAGCAATCCAGTGAAAAAAATATGTGGTGATGTCATTAAAGATAAGCACAATGCTTGTGCACAAGGAACTCAGAATGCTTGGACAGCCTTACACTAAACAGACACGACCCTATACATGGTTATTATATATGTAATTTATATATATATAATATTCTTCAAAAACCTGCATGGATTGCCATCAAATCAGTTGTAATACCATAGAGAACATTTATACATTTAAATAAACAGATGAACAAATCAACAAAAATAGTCACAGCTCTTACCAGAGTTCTTTCTGATTTATTAATGAAAGGAAAGAATTCCACAAGTATCGGCATGAGAAACTGTGGTGTCCTATAATTAATTAAAAACCAAAAATCAGACCTAAAAGTTATAGGTTGGCAAATATTGAACTCCAGCACTCTAAAGATGTACTGGAACAAACTTATTTCACACCAACTTTATTTTAAGGTAAGCGATTATACAAAATGTGGTTTGGCAAGGATCACTGGACAGATAATAAGTGGCAAATTTTCACAATGTGCTTGTTAGAAGCCACTTCAAATATCACTATACAATATAGAATACAGAAGCCACTATCAACACTTTTCCTACTTCCCAATTCTGTTAACAGGATTTTCAGCTGCTGATGCCTGACAGAAACTCCATAATGTTTAAAGCATATATATATTCATAATGTATAAAGTATTCTACCAGTTAGTGAATACTGGGAAAAACCACGCAATGAAATGAAGTGTTATACTTCCAATTAAGAGGAAAAAGCCCATCAGTTCCCAAGCTTTAAATCTGCAAGGAAAGGGCACACAAACCCAAGGGATTCTGTACTTACGAAGGAACGTATCTTGCAACAGTTTTCAATGCTCTGTGGCATGTATCGAAGTTTTCAGAAATGTCTAGAGAAAGAAAAAAGAATTCTTATGCACTTGGTTACAGAAAACTAAATCAGGAACCAGTAAAAACAGTTCATATCAACAGCACAATGGAAAGATTCCCAAGGAAACTGCATTTGCCAAAATGTTCTTTTGTGGGGGGGTACATTGAGGTAAATAAAATAGAAACTGAACAACTCCCAACTTTTCTTTGGCTTTGAAACAATCTAGGGCTAGGAATGTTTCCCTATGCATTCTATTCCTACAGATACTGCACCAACAGGAACAGTTTCAAAGTAATAAGGAGTGGGTCAGCACGCCATTGATTAGAGTACAAGAAAGTCTTTGACTTGGGAATTTAAGGATGTTTCTTCATGTTTTACTTGAACTCAGCTCAATTAATTTTGCAAAAAAGGAGTAACATGCACTGGATACTTTTTTAGCAAAGGCACTACAGCAGCATATACATCTATATCCTTTATACTCACTTTCATCATCATCATCTGAATCTGAAATATCCACATCGTCTTCTCTGATGGTTATTCGAGCTAGCAAAAAAATTAGATTATTATATCAAAATTGTATAAATCCTACAGATAACAAATTCAATAGCAAACACACTGAACAACAGTCTCCACCGGGACTGAAACATCAAAATTAGCCACAAGGCTTTCTTAAAGACTGTTTCATTTACAGAACCAGGAGGTTCTTGAAAACATCTGACATGATCCTCACACCTCACCTTTTGGCTTTTTAGTAGTAAAAATATTATACAGTTCATTCATTTCCAAGACATCTTCAGAACAGGATCTGTATCAGCACCTAGAATATATCTTCTAAAATCTAGGTACAGAAAACTATCTGTATGACAATCAACATGAAAAAACTCAATAACCCAATAATTAATTGTGTTATGGACTGTATTTATACAGAACTTATCTATCTAGGGATTTTGATGAGCTAACAAAGACGAGTAAGAGAGAAGTAACTTACGGGGGACAAACTGTGACACGATCATCCGGAGGCACGGCCTGAGATGGACAGTTTGTGCTGACACAAGATTGCCAAGAAAGCCCAGATATTCTTCCACTACCTCTCGGCTCCTTCTCAACCACGGCAGCTTCTAAAAGTAAGCAAAGATCGAGATGTCAAAGAAGGATGTTTTTAGCACTAAACTCTTAATCTTCCCATGTAGCAAACAAACAGATACTTACCAGCAAAATGTTGACCAGTTGTTCAAGTTCTTTAGTCAAATATGCAACAGAAGCTCGAAATTCGTGCAGCCAGTTAATGATCTGGGCATCCTTAAAACAAGCAGAAAAAATAGATAACTACTTCAATAAACAGTACTACCTATTAGCAGGAAATAGCAAAATCCTTAGAAGTCAAAGATTAAGACTGTAAATAGAAATTGTTTTCACTCTAACATGAAAGGAATTTCAGTTTATGCCCTCACCAATGGAAGTTCTTGAATGTAGAATACGTTCATGCCAGCTCTTAAACCAACAGCCTGCCATGAAGGCTTCAGTCAGACTGAGCAAGGCATGAAACCTCCCTCATACAGAATTTAAAAGAAATGGTATTCCATCACAATTTTTTTTTTTCTCTTTTGCTGTAGTTTAAGCAGAAGGGACATTCAAGTCCTGAAACAGAAAATGTTGCAGGTACTTGCAGCTATACAGGAGAGCTGTGAAACAATACTTCTGGATATAACTACTAAATGAATATGTATGTTAGTGCCTAATGAAACCAGATTTAGAGAGAACAGAAGGTAAAATTCGATGCAACTTAAAGGCTATGAAAGTCAGAAATCACAATCTGATCTACAGAAGTGTCTCTATAATCAAGCATCAGTGACCTAAAAAGATGGTATCTGGAACAAAGACAGACTCAAAGGGTAGAGCAGAGTCAGTAAGCATGAGACACCATTTATGAAGATCCTGCATATACATATGTGTACAAACAGACATTTCTTTTCCATTTAGAGTTTTAATTCTGATGGTTTCCACCAAAAAAAAAAAAAAAAGCAAAAAAGCTGTTAAATACAATTTAAATGCTTAAAGCAAAGGATTTGTGTAAGCACCAGAATGACTTGTCTGGTGATTACACTCAGACAGACGAACTCTAAATCATCAGACCTCTGACTATCAAAGTCTTACCTTTATGTCTGGATCTGACAGCTGATGTTTTAACAACTCAAAATCTGTGGTGTCACCCTAGCAGGGGAAACAAAAATAAACAAATTACTTTCTTTATTTTTTTTTTTTCTTCAGTAAAAACTACCAATTTCATCAATGTATCTGAACAACCAACTATTGAACAGGTACACCAAGAATACAAGACAGCCAGCTCAGGAAAGCTGAAGCAGCAGTAACAGGGTGTTGTCCAGAAGACAACCGAGGCTGCTGGCTCATTTTCTGGGAGCTGCTCTCCCTGCAGACACAGCTGGATCCCCGTGCACACTTTAGCATAAGCCAGGCTTCACATTCACCCAGCCGCTCAGGTTGACTCACGGGGGAAATCTTTTCGCTCGCACAGCAATACCGCCTGGCACAAGCCTACAACGCTCAGCCGCCTTCAATTTTTTTCCCTAAGCCTTCAGGCACGGTCTTGCGTAAGGCGAAACGAGTCTTCTCACGGAATGACCCCAGGAACCAGCAGCCCGGACGCAGGGCAGGCCCCCGAGAAGCCGCAGTCACCTTTTCATACTTGAGCAGGATCTCGGTCAGGGTCCCCCCGAACCGCACCGTCTTCCTGGGCGGGGAGCTGATGAACTCGTCCGCTCCCAGCATGGTCACGGCGCCTGCGGGGAGGGGAAGCCGCGTGAGCACCACTCGGAGGCCCGGGGCACCTCTCGGGCCCCTCCTCAGCAGGGAGAGCCGCAGGAGCCGCTGCTCCCCTCCCGAGGGTCCCCCCCGCTGCCCTCCCTTGCCTTGCGGTGGCGGCCGCGCCCCCGCTACCGGGGCCAGGGGCGCCTCGCCCCNCGGAGCGGCACCGCCGGGCGGCTCCCCTGAGCGGGCACGGAGCGGCTCCACGAGCGGGCTCGGAGCGGCTCCACTGAGCGGGCACGGAGCGGCACCGCCGGGCGGCTCCGCGAGCGGGCTCGGAGCGGCTCCACTGAGCGGGCACGGAGCGGCTCCACTGAGCGGGCTCGGAGCGGCACCGCCGGGCGGCTCCCCTGAGCAGGCACGGAGCGGCTCCACTGAGCGGGCTCGGAGCGGCACCGCCGGGCGGCTCCACGAGCGGGCACGGAGAGCCGGGAGGGAGCAGCCGCCGCGCTGCCCCCGCCCGCCGTGGTGCGGGCGGACCGAGGCAGCCGGGCAGGGGCACGGAGAGGGCGTTTCTCGCCCCGTACGCGGGGATGAAGCTGGGCAAGAGGAGCGGGAAGGTCTACTCTCGTCACCGTTCTGGTTTTAACACTGGCTCTCGGTAGCGTTCCGGGATGCGTGAGCAGAAAAACAGATTTATCCCCAGGGCCATGGTGGAGCGATCCCATCTCGGGATGGTTCACAAGCGAGCGCTCCCCGACCCCTTGGGCAGCTGGCCGTGAGCGGTGGGAGCCGCGGGCAGCCCCTCACAGCACAGGTGACACCAAGGGCACGGCCAGCCTGGGTTATCAACTAAAAACTGCAATCCGAAGGGATAAACTAAATGGTCCGAACAACTTAATTGAGATTAAAGAGCGCCAAGAATCTGCTCTAAACAAAGTGGAGTTTGACCTTGGGAAGTAATAATGGATTTGCTAGAACAGAGGCACAGGAACTTCAAGTGAGATTTCTGGATGTCTTCATCCTCCCGGTGTAGGCTGGGTCTATGTTAAAGCACCAGTCATTTAACAAAATGTGTTACGGACTTTCCTGTCTCGAGCTAGTAACTGGTTTTGCTCCCAAAAGATTGTATACACACACAAATTCTACTGCTAGAGTAACCCGGGTAAGTACGAACAGAGACTTGCATTTCCTGTGTTGTTCTTCAGTAACATCCAATCTGCTCAAAGCTTACTTTGGCTGAATATGCAAAATTTACTTCACTCACTCACACAAACTAGCTACACGTGCCAGGATTTGACCTTAGCCCCCTCAATTTGGTATATACTTACACTTCTTTTCTACACAGACTCCTACTGTAATAATTATGTCGCTCCCAGCAACTCTCACAAGTCACATCAAACAGATTTTTGTAGGCATTACTAATAACTTAATCTTTCCCTGATGAAGATGTTCCCATTCAAGTAAACACTAAACACCACACGAAAACTTCCCTTAGATGCAGTCCACATTTTAAGTCTAACAAGCATTTAGTCCATCTACATAGTTAGAAGCTGGGGGTTGGTGTTTTTCCTTTAGTGGAATGTAGGATGACATTTGAGCTAGTTTTAAGACTTAACTCGATGGAAAAGACTCCTGTAGCCACACTTCTGGAACTAGTTCGGTTCTTTGTGATTTTGGCTAAGATTTTAAACAGCATGCATGGCATTTTCCTCAATGGCTAGAGGAATTCTTTTGGCTGTACAACTCTGTTCACATAACATCAAGCAGTCCTAAACATGTCCAAGAGCGTCCTTCCAGTCAACAATGTAATAGTTCTTTGAACGGACTTTGTGCTGCATTGAGCAGAGCTGATAAGGCTATCATGAAACTAAAATAGTGTTAAATATTTGTTAATGTGTAACTGCAGATGATTCCCAGTTTCTGTTTAGTATTAGCCTTCCTGGTTTAGAGGCAAATTGATTGCATGAAACAGTAACTGGATGCATTTTCCAAAAGAAAATAGTTACAATACTTACCACAGGTATCATTGCTACACAGCAAGTACTGTCTGTCTCATTGTTTGGACTCACCATCTCAGTAACCTCCTAATGCTTTAGTGCTTTTCTGTGCTTAACATCCTCCTTCACTGATGGATCAGCTCCTACATTTTATTTTTTAAACATATACTTTTCATACTAGTAAACTAGTTGGAATTCCACATAACTTTTGAGTGAAGTTGCACTCTAGCTATCATCTTATACAACAATCATTAAGTACTGATGGTGGATTTAGGATTAATTATTGTAATACACAAGGAATAGAAAGGCCTGCTCAATTCACTCTAGTAATTATTATTGCAACACTTGAATATAAAAATTTTGGTTTTCACAGAATAAGTATGTAAACTACACATATGAGTTTTGGCTTAATTTATAGCTGCTAGTAATCATTCCACTTATTAAACACCATATCTCATAATTCACTTTATAAGTGAAACTATGGGGAATCAGAAAAAACATCTCTTTCTGTTCAGAAAAAGGAAATTTTAAAGAGTTCTTGCAAATGAAAACTGATCTACAGGTTTTAAGGGAGGAGCTTGTTTGGTTTGTTTGGTTTTTTTAATCAGGCCATTGTGACACTGCAGTGGTGTCACATTGCAGTTCCATTAAAAGAAGGAAACAAATTGCATACACCTCCTAAAAATTGCAGATAGTAAAGGAGAAATCATATTGCAGACCTTCAAGTGTAGTGTTCTTCTGAATTTGTGAAAAGATAGAGTATTTGGAAAACATTTAAAAATGGGAATATGCAAAGAAAAGAAGTTACTTCAGTAATTTTACAAGAAAACACTGAAAGACATTTCAAGACTTCACAAGGAAGTACAGCCACAGTGTTCTTAGTAAATATTTTCCTTAATTCCACATCTAGTATTCAGTGAGGTGTGGCATAGAACAATTGTGCATTGAATTTTAAGACCTACCAGTATTTGCTGATGGTGGCACCAAACTCTTAGTGTTAGTTCAAAACCAGAAGAACTCCTGAGGAAATTCTCCACACAATTCTATCATTAGCACAATTTTAGGTAGCACTAGCATTAATATAAATATCTTTCCAGGTACTGTTTGTTAATGTTTTATAATGCCTTGGAGTACTTGCTAATCAACAGGGTTTCTTTAGCCATGTTCCCTCTCTCAAATGCTTCAGCATTAGGAAAATAATTTCCAACATCATTGGACTAAAAATGCCTCTTGCAAGAGTCATCATATTACATCATTTGTAACTACAAAGAATGTACTTGTATGCCAACATCACTGGTGTTGTCTACTTATAAAATCTCAGATTCCAGGTTATTTCAGAATAACAATGAAACTTTTTACAAGAGACACTGTAAATTGTGTATTTACACTATAAACAACTTCTACTACATTTGCAGCTTTGTGTCAACAGTTTAATATAGATATTTTAAAAGCACCCTTACAAACAAAAGTATTGCACTGGCATTATAAAAATTCACAGTAAGTTTAACTTCCACACCTTGGTAAAAAAGAGTGCAAGAGCTTTTCATTGTGCAAGAGCTTTTTATCCAAACCTTTCAGGTTATTAAAAATAATGATAATTAAAACAAAACAATAAAACCATCTATATGACAAGCTGCACTGATATTTCAGTGAATCGGGTTCAATTCTCTTTCAGCTCTCACTTCTCAAAAAGATTTTGTGGGATCTTTTTTCACCATTTCAAAGCATATCCAGTCCAACACTGAAATAGGTGCTTTTGGCAGAGATACGGCTCCATGTGTCCATTTTATGGAGAGTCCACAATGCTTGCAGAGGTTATTCCACAATGAGAGAATCCTACTGTTTTGAGTAGGGCATCTCTTTCCATAATTTGCAGCATTTCCCCCACTTTTTGGGGCAGTAATGTCAATAGTCGTGTCTTCAACAGATCCTGAAGATAACACATGAAGAAAAGGTTACTCCAACTTAGGCTTAGAACAAATGGCCATATAACTCTAAACTGTTACTTAATTTTAAAAGTACTTTTCTCACGTTTAACAGCCAATTGGGACCCAAAGAAAAGATCCATCAAGTCACCAGCCTATCTCCAATAGTGGCCAAGTGTAATGTCTCAATGAAAGCATAAGAATATGGCACACAAGTAATATCTCCTCAGGATATCAACTGCCACTGACTGCCCCAGGTCTTCCTGAGCCAATTATCTGTATATTATCATATCTCTTCTGCTTTGTCCTTTGGATTTTTGAGTCAGTAAACTTTTATCTGTCCCATTGTCCCATGTCAAGTAGTCCCACACTTCAGTTACAGAGCACATGTCAGTTTGTTCCTGCTTTGCCTTGGGAGGCAAGCACTTCAAACCTTTCCCATTGTGACTGCACAGACTTCTGGAACACTTTATATTCTGCATACACTTTATATTCTTTTCAGGCTTGAGGGTCCTAATCTACTTGTTATTCCTTTAATAGAAGCATTCCATATAATGAGAATTCTCACCTTTCTCTACTATAGAATTTCTAAGACAGAAAGTCGGAACAACATGCAGTGGTCCTTTCATAACTTCAAAATGTTAATGCTCAAGGTTTCCAAATGGCCAGTAAAGAGAGGACATTTGAGGGGGGCTTTTTTGGTTTTTTTTTGGTGGTTTGTTTTTTGGATTTTTTTGTTGGGTTTTTTATTGTTGTTGTTGTTGTTTTGGTTTTGTTTCTTTGGAGTTTTTGGGGGATTTTTTTTGGTTTTTTTGTTTCTAAATGTGTGTGTGTGTGGGGGGGGTGGTGTTTTTTTTCCTCCTCATCCAGACAATATCTGCCCAAACATGTTTAACCCATTTGGTTAAGTTCATAAATATCTCCTGATGGGGAGAGGATTTGGTCTATCAGCAAGGAATGATCTGATTCAGACAGTTGTTTACGAGAAGTTCTAAGATACTTTTGGTGAACTTAATTCAAAAAGGAACTCTAAATTATCTTTCAAGGTGAAACCATTTGTTATCCTTTGTTTCACCTTGCAAGAAAATCATAGAGTCTATGTTCCAATATGTAACATAACTGCTGTACACCTCCTGTTTTGGTTCCTTCTGAATTACCGTTACTGAAGTTTGTTTACTGTAGCAACAGAAGCTGCTGGGATATCTTGTATTATATCACTATTTATTTATTTATTTATCCTTATAGGACATATAGATCTAAGTAGAATCAGAAATAAGACTTGAAATATTTCAAAAAAGTGGATAACTTTCACTGCTAGGAGTTCATTAAAACAGAATACATATCCATGTACACACATTGCATCTACAGAGACAGCAGATTATCTACTGAGCTCAGTACCTGCAATTGCCATGATCTTTAGATGGAATGGTTCTGCGTAGTCATTTTTAAATGCAAATCTTCCCCTGCAAATATGGACTTGCCAATTTTAGACCCATTTCAGAAAAAAAGAGGTCTGAAAACAGAATGGCTCATTTTCAACAGCCTGTTTTTTAATTGCAGGTGTAGTTAATAATAACCTAAAGAACAGTAACAATCTTTCAAAGCTGTGTTGCTGCTGTTCTTTCCTGCCTCCTACAAGTTTTTTATTAAGGAATAATTATCTATACTCAATATCCCTACTGTTAAAACTTTCTCTCAAGAAAAATTTCATAGTTTTCATGAAAGAAGAAAATTTCCACATGAACTTTTCTGTAAATCAACAGTGTCTTCAGAATTTAGTTTCAAGGAGAAGCAGGAAAAGCTGATCCTGTACATAGTGAATCAGAACAGTGAGATGTTTAGAATCCTTGAGCAGTTCAAACAGTACAAAACTGTGTTTACAGTTCCTTCAACAGAGGATTTTACATAGTCAAGTGAAGGCTTGACATTTTCCCCCACACATTTTCAAGGCATTAAGCATGCTTTTCTTCCTAAATGAACATGCCATATAAATGAACATACTAGGATATACTGAAAAGCTTAATGTTCTTCAACCATGCTTTGAAATAGGACCTAGATACTTCCATTACACATCAGGTATTATCACATCTTTTCAACATGACTGAGGTTCAAGACAAACTGTTTAACTGATGATTGCATTTATGAGTTTCAACCTCCTACCTACAGCTCTGCCCCCAAGTTAAATCCAAGCCAGCATTTCACCTTTCTTGTTCTCCAATAAAGCAACATTTCATGGTGCTAACAAGGTGGCTTCCCCTCCCAAGAGCTCGTATGGGGCAGTGGTTAATGGCCATTTCTGGCAGCATTTGGCTGCTGTGAGGAACAGTTCAGAACACCACGGCTCCTGTGCCCCTCTCTGGCAGCAGCTCCTCATACCAGCTCCACCACGCTCCCCGGGCTTCACTCCTGCTCGCCTGTTCCGTTCTTAGACGGCTACAGGAAGTGTCTTCCCTACCTAATCCCATTTGTGCAATCTTTCCCACTTGTTTTTTTTTTACCACCCGAGCTGAGAGAGATTCCCCACTACTTATATTTTAAGGACCATCAGCTGCGAGCAGGTGGTTTAACACAGCAAGTGTTAAACCGAATCTCGGGCAAGAGAGCTCTCCCAAGCTCTGGCCAAAGTCAAAGCTCGCAGCGGGCTCCCCTCGCTGTCCCGTCGCGGCTCTCACCTGCCGGGGTCGGCGTGGCGGCCGCGGGGGCCCCCGGCGCGCTGCAGCTCCAGGTCGGCGGGGCGGGCGGGGGCGAGCGCGGCGGTGAGGCGGAGGCTGAGGCCGTTCACCAGCCGCCGCAGCAGCGTGTCCCCGCGGCCCTTGGGCGCCGACAGCCCCACGTCGTCCCGCAGCTCCTCGGGCGGTACCTCCAGGTTGCCCGCGTACCAGAACACCCACCAGACCAGGCTGAGGAAGATGCCGATGCCGCCCGCGTAGATGAGCAGGTCGGAGAAGAACACGTCGGCGAACACGCCGGCCAGCAGCACCGCCAGCCCCACCGCGTCAAAGGCCAGCGCCAGCCAGAAGGCGGCCACGCAGCGGCCCAGCCCGCCTGGGGCCGCCATCGGGAGCGGCGCCACCGCCACCTCGGGCCGCGCGCACCTGAGGGGAGGCGAGGGCGGCGCCCACCTGAGGGCAGGGCCGGGCCGCGCCCTCCCACCGGGCAGGTGCAGGACACGCCCCCGCACTGAGGGGACGCCCAGGCCGCGCCCCCCGCACACCTGAGGGCACGTCCGGGCCGCGCCTCTGCCCCCGCAGCTGCGCGCAGGGAAGGCGGGCACACGCCGCCCTCACCGGCCCCGCCGAGCCCCCCGCCCGCCGCAGTGGGGCTCGAAGGCTGATCCGTAGCCACCGATGGCATTTGGGAGCTGAGGCCTCTCTGCGAGTACTGCTCGCTACCGTTCCCAGGTGAGCCGCACACGGCTGGGCACGCTCAGCTGCTCCAGCTGAGGCTGTGCCACCTCAGGCCCCCTGGAAGGGAGGCACTTCAAAAAAGTGGTCCGCAGATGAACATCCACTTCGTTATCTCTGCACTTGCAAGGGAGGCAAGCTGGTTGCAGACAGCAGAGATTTGCAAGACAGCTACAATGTGCACCTGCAAATGCACATAGACTCCTTTAACTGTGCTTGAGGAGGCTTAAAAAGAGCAGTTGGAATACAAGTTCAAGTTGACAAACAGCAAACAAGCTGCCAATGCAGGATGCAAAATTCAGTAAGCAAAACACTTATGTAAAAGGGAAGACACATATTTCTTGTGTTAACAACCTGATACATATCTTTTTACACTCCCAAGTCCTCAAGCACAAGAACTGTATTTAGATGTAGGATCTCCTGTGCCTGCTCTCACAAGGGCCTTATATCTAACACCTTATTTAATGACGGGTAAGCCACTGTTCCAGTAACAAGAAATATCAAGCCAACAAAAACTATGACCAGGCCTAATAGGTACCTTCCACATTTTAGTGGAAATAGTGTGCATTAAATGATACTGCTGATACTCTTCCAGTGACAGTGAGTGCTATTGGTTTACTGGGATTACTATCATAGCTTTTGGTTCACAAAACAGTTGAAAAGTTACAAAAAGTCAGGGTTGCAAAAGGATCAAAAAAAGTTGACACCAGAGATCAAGGAGAATATTTTCATATTCTTATTTAGCAGACTCTTTCTTTCTAGGTAGCCAATACCTTCATATGAGGATAAAAAGATGTGGTAGGGTTTTTTGAATGACAAAGTAGGCTGGTTACTTCCTGATGATTAATCTTGTCTCTTACCACCTTTTTCCTCTTTGGAGTTTTTACCACTAGGACTTTTCAACACAAATCTGCCTCATATTCTCACTCTGCAAAGGGCAGACAAGTTATCATACAGAGAACAACTGGGCAGTTATGTAAAATTTCAAATCTATCACCTTTCAGTCCTGAAGTATGTATTTTTCATGCCTTAACAGCACAAGTTCACTTGGCTGGCACAACTGGAAGTCACACAGCTGTTGGCTTTCTTCAGATGTTAAAATAACAGTTCTGTGACCATCATGCAGGAATACTGTCAACTGTCCTAGTGGCAGAAATAAAGCCCAAAACTGAAGGTAAGATTTGGCTTGACATTGTGAAATATATATATATGGTTAAAGCAAAATTGTTTGTGCCTTTTAAACTCACAAATAGCCTAGGTAAAAACAGCTACAAATTACAATGTGGGGCTTGGTATCAGGCTGCTCAGTTAGATATCTGCAGTAACAACGATCACTGTCAACCTGTCTTTATTATATTGAACAATTTTTTAGCAGTTTTTTCACTTTTAAAAGCACATGCAGATTGCTGCTCTTGGCACGCATGCTTCTTGGCGCAGAAAGACAGCATTTATTAAAATACTTCTCAGCCTTTTTTTCCCTGGGATAAACCCCTCTCTTCCCTCTGACACTTGAAAAATGTGAGTGTTTTTGGTTTGGGCCAGAAAAAGATAAAAAGTGATGGGACCATTAAGACAGGGAGTTTATTTGTACCAGCTTGTAAATTAGAAGGAAACCAATGAATCATTACAGATCTTGGTGAAAAAAAGCTCTTGGGATCAGATTTCCTAGGAAGGTATTTTACTTAATCAATAAATCTGTTTACTGAAAATGATGATACAAAATATGTTACAACGGACAATGTTCACGCTGACTGCGGCACGCGCACCTTTTTAGGTGCCTGCTTCTGTGGCTTTGAAGACTTCCTGGCTGATTGTAGTGACTTGCCAGCTTTGGGTGTTGCAAAAGACTTTGCTTCAGGTTTTTTTGGAGCCTTTTTCACGTCTTTTTCTTTTATTGCTTCCTTTGGCTTACTGACCTGCTTGGCTTTTTTCTCATTTGATGATGTCTGCAAGTTTGCACACTCTTCCGTAACCTCAGGTTTTGATTTTGGCATACCCACCACTAGAGATGTTTTCTTTCTCTTACCAAGGAGTGTTTTGGTTTTCTTGCCCAAATTGTCACCTTTTTCTGAACTTGGTCCCATTTTCTGTATTTAACACAAACAAAAAAATTACCATTCCATCTAAGAAACATATTTCCTGTTTTAAAGGAAGAAGGAGCAGTGAAAACAATTACAAATGACAAATACTTTCAACTGAACTGCGCCCTAGTCTTGGAGTGTGCTAACACATACTGTTCCCTAAGGAGCAATGAACAATTTAAACAGTTCAAAATCTGTAGTTTTAACTGAAATGTAAGTTTATTAATATTATTCAACAATTACCTTCAGGTCAGCTGAGCTCGTTGTTTGTATAGGCACCAGTTGTGGGATTTCTTCGTCATCACAATCACCTGGTCCTTGGACTATTTCTGTCTTTTTTTTTGTCACAGGCTCCTGGGTACCAGCAGCAGCTTTACTTTCTGTTGTCACAGTGACTTGATTTGGCTTCAGTTTTTTAGCTGTCTTCTTTGCTTTCTTGGGTTTTGCCTTCTAGAATTAATCAGAAGTACATCTCAGACAAATCCCCATGCCATTTCTAAATGTATAACAACTGTTTTAATGTGGTTAAAAATTAGATGGTGTAGCAACATTATTCAATAGACCTGGACTAATCAGCCATATGTAAAATATGAAAAAATGCATGACATGCAGAAGTTTATTATAAGTAGCTCACAACTACAGGAATGTCAACCTTACAGTCTCTAAGTTGAATATTCACAGTCCCAATTCAATTTCAGACAAATTAATATAAACAGAACTCAGTACAAAGGAATAGCCAATTATTATTTTTTAACAAGTATGAGGTCCCCCTATATACACAAATATATGAGATTGAGAATAATGCATAATCTGAATCCACATATATGTTAATGAGTGTATTTTCAGGAGGCAAATATGGATAAACAATAAAAGCAAAGCTCTAAGAATGAATCTCAGGTCCCTTGAGTTTAGGTCTAGAAATACTTTATTTATCCAGTTTGCTTTAAAATCTGTAAGGAAGTTGCTACAGTTTCATTATTATAACTGAGTATTTGAAGTACTGAGGCAGTTTTAGCCATAAAAGCCTGGGATCAGTTGCTAATGCATTTAAACCTAAAATAACAATGCACAGAAGGAAAACAAAGAACTAGAACGAAATTTAATTATTTAATTTAATTCAGATTTAATTTATGCACAGTTTGAAGAAATTTTGGTTACCTTTACTTTATTTTTCTTGAGAGATGGCTGTTTGTCAAGCTCATCCAGGTTGGAGATATTTGCAGTGAATATTGGGAGTGCAACTGATTTAAGTGTTTTGAGGTGAAGAATTTTTACATTTTTCCATTTCTGCAAAAACAAAACCAGTATATTATGTCAAAAGAAGGCTGAAGTATGAACCTATTTGTCTGTTACGCAGTCAGTCAGCAGTACCTTTGGTAACTTGTCACCAATCACTTTTGCTGCTGCAATGATATTCTCAAGTATCTCATCCACTTTCATCCCAGTGTGACCTATGCGCATTGTGCTGGAAGAAGAAACGAAAAATAATTATATATGGGCAAATAAACTTATTTCAAGTCACTTGTTTAGCTTAGGCGTACCCAGAAATGCAAAAAGCCCACTTATCTGCAATTATCATAAAGGAGGGATGGCTATTGCAGAAATCTTTTGTGATAACAGTTAGAAGGGATTCACCTGTATTTATCTTTCCATATTTGGATATGCAACTTCTGCCTTACATTACAATGCATTACTACCACTTCAGATACTTTCAGATACACAATACATGAAAAAAAATCTTACTAGAATAGAATATTTTGGAGATAGAAAAATATTATTAAATTATATTAAAACTAAGATTGTACATGCACACTGACAGTGACAGGTGCCTAGAAATTCCTTAGGTAAAAGGAAAAAGAAACAAAACCCCTCAACTTCACAGCAAAACTTAAGCAGAATTATTAATTTAACTATACAAGTAAAGGTTCAAAATGGCCCCAATTGCAATGGTGACCCTTAACATCTTTTTTTCACATAATAAAGGAATAAAAATAACTCACTTAAAATTCCTACAGTTAAGATAGAACCATCCTCCAAGTGATGTATTAATCTATTTGTACTTACTAACAGCACCCTTTGTTGTTAACTGGGAGTGTAGTCCCTCGGATATGTTTTTCTAGTTCCTTGGCAAGATCTTTGGCTTTCAGGTTTACAGATAAAGGTGCCCTAAAACAGAAAGGGAGAAGGGTAAAAAAAAGAAAATAATTAGAAAACCCAAAAGAAAACCAATTCCTCCATTACTAAGAAGAATCTAATCTTAAAAAAGATAATGCAAGAATGGATTTCCAAAGTTTAAAGACCTACTTTTTCCTTTCATAGAAGTGTTTTCCTAGATGTGAGGGCAAAAGCCTTCTAATTCGGTCATCAGACAGAAAGAGATCAAAACTGTTCAGGAGGCGCCGCTTCGCTTCAAACATTTTGTACTCCTTTTTGAGGGTTTTGTATGAGATGATCTGCAACACAAGCACCAGTTTAGTCCCTGCTGCTGAAAATGCAACCTGAAATGCTTCTCAGAACTGCACAGATTAAAGCTGTATAACTGATAGTCCATCACAGTAAATTATTTTAGAACGTTAAAGACAATCAAAAAGTATCCATTTCCTACTGTTTTAAAGAATCAAAAAACATGGATCTCTTGCATAGTAACTGCACATCACAAAACAGAACTTGTGTACATGAATAACATCCAAATCAAGGTTAAATATAACATGTTATATAGTTTAATAAACAATCAAACGTTGTGAGTCTTCCCAGTTGGTTACTCAAACTAAATATTGAACATTTATCTAGAAATTGTATCTGATTACTAAAAATCCTGTTTCAAACTGAAGAAATTATTCCCAGTAAACTTTACATTTTAGAAACACCCACAGTTTGAGTAGTCAGAAAAATCTTACTAGAGTATGTGAATGAGAATTAGAATATTAAACAGCAGAAAAGAACAACTACTTGTATTCTTTTTGGTGGTATAAAAGGAAAGAAATGACAGTACTGTATTATACCATCAAGGACCTCCCTTACCCGGCTAATACTTCTGATCCCATTCCGGAGTAAAAGTTTCTTGTACAGATTTTCAGTCTGTTCTGCTGATAAGTTTGGTTCATCCTTTGTGAACAGGCAAACGTCAGCTGTTTCTGGTCGAATGCCATGGGGCAGTGGTCTACAATGAGAATATGAGATGTATAAAAAATATGTAATAAGAGAAAGAAGATTTCCCCAGAACTAGGACTACACTGGAGATCAGCACCCTTTAACAAGCTGCCTGTATTTACACTTTGTTAACTACTAAACATTCTCAGTGAAACCTGCAGTTGATAAGCATACAGAACTTCCAAAGTGAAACCATGGAACACCACGAGTCCAGTCAGATACAAAGTGGAATCCTATATCCTTCCAGCAGCCCTCATCACACGGGTCCTAGGAGGAAGACCCTCCATGCTCCTCCCTTCATGCCATGGCTGCATCCGGTCATTAGAACATGGCTCTGATAAACGGATGTAAACTTTCTCAATGTAGTCAGCTACAGTCTAAAAAGATACTTCTAATTAACATTCAGGTTTAGTTATCGAAAGAAGTATTACTAATGATTTGGTGCTGGTGGGTCAAGACAAAGAAGGTGATTCTAGATATTTTCCAAATATAGAAATAGATAGTATCTAGATATTTTCTAAAGCTTAAGGACTGAAAGGCACATACCCTGTAACTGGCAACCAACAGAACCAGTATTCTGCATGCAAAAAGCTGGCCCAGCCCAACTTCCAGTTACACCAAACGCAGGGGTAAAGCAGCTTCTGAGCCGGCAGCTCTCAGCCACGGCACAGAAGCTCCCAGGACAAGGCTGTGTCAGCCAAACCCCTTAAGCTCAGAATCCGCCAAGTGTTCTTTTCCAAGCCAAAGGCACGAGCAACCCCTGTAACCATGCGGCCGGATATCAATGCCTTACATTCTGATGACCTTTGCCACCTGCGGGACCTTCCACACCGTCACCAGGAGATGAACGCTCTCGCTCTCGTTGAGGAGCAGCGCGTCTCCCTTTGCCTTGCTTCTGGAGAAAGCCAAGAGAGCCTCCACCGCCTTCTTCACCTGCAACGGCACCACAGCGGGCAGCAGCCGCAGGTCAAGCCCGACCCGGCCGCGCTGCCGCCTACCCGGCTCCCGCAGGTCCCGAATACCTGCCCGCGGTCCAGCGGTTCCCTGCAGCTCGCCATGGCGCCACCGCCGAGCACCGCACACCGCTCCTGCCACGTGCGGCCTGCGCGCGCCGCTTTCCGCCGCACGGCGGGGCCCTTCCGGGGCGGGCCGAGCGCGGGGGAGCGGGGCCGGCGGTGCGGCCGGTGCTTTCCGCTCCTGCGCACCGCGGCAGCTGTGAGCCGGGGGCGGCCGGGCCACCCTGAGCTTGCAGGCAGCTTTGCCCAGCAGGGTCACCGGCTGACCGGCCTTGGAGCAGTGCCGGAGGCCGTCGGTCCATCTCGCTTCGGCACCGCGGCAGCCGGAGGTCAAGCCGGGTTGCTCAGAGTTGTAGCCACCGTGTCCTTTTAGTCGGACTCGCTTTGTTTTATTGATGGTGCTCTCCTAGTCCAACCCCGGATGCTGCTGGCCTCCTTTGCTTCCAGAGGTGACGCGTGTTCAGCCTGCTGTTCTCCTGGCGCTTTCCAGCAGAGCTCTTCCCCAGCCAGTCATTTCCCAACCTGTGCTGCCGCACGGGGCTGCTCCTTCCCAAATGCAAGTTTGCATTTGCCTTTTTTGAATATTGACGGGTTTGTGTTGCCGAGTCTTTGCAGCCTATCTAGGTCTCTCTGTTCATGAGGGTTGTGATTGGTCCCAAGTTTTATGCCCCCTGCAAACTTGATATGACCATACTTCAGGTCACTGTTAGAGGTACTAAATAGAACATAGCCCAGAATACATCTCAGCAATACTCCATTTGTTACTGGTCTTCAGGTGCAGTAGAAGGCATTATCTCTGCCCTCCAAGTCATGTTACCTGAACAGTGGTTACCCATCTAGTTGGCCCCCCAGCACACCATCATGTTTAGAAAGAATTGAGTGTGTTCTTCAGATTCCTTCTTAGAAGACTACCCCTGATTTTACTTCCTGTATTTCTGTCCTTTTGCACTGGAGTGCAAAAGTTCCCTGTTTAGCCACGCCAGTCTCCCGATAGATCTATTTGTTTTTCTGAGTATTCAGGAGGAACTGTTTATATGATTGGAGGAGGTTGTCCTTAAAGACCTGCTGCCAGATTTCCTGAGCTCCTTTGCCCTTCAGAGCTGCCTCCCATGGGATCCTG
This sequence comes from Hypocryptadius cinnamomeus, assembly GCA_013400635.1. Classification (NCBI taxonomy): domain Eukaryota; kingdom Metazoa; phylum Chordata; class Aves; order Passeriformes; family Zosteropidae; genus Hypocryptadius; species Hypocryptadius cinnamomeus. The sequence continues at coordinate 42,009 of VYZP01011543.1, read as the reverse complement.
CCCACTGGTTCTCAGAATAAATCAGAGTCTGTCTCATGGAGTCCAGGGACTATATTCTGCTGCTCATTTTCCTCATACGCTCTGTCTTGAACATGGCTATTTCCAGGTCACTACCATTGCAGCAACCACTGATTGTCCCGTCCAACCATTTCTTCCTCATGTGTGACCAATAAAGGCAGAACTGCTGCATCTCCTGTTCAGTTTAGACATGCATTGACTGACTATATGGAAATAGCTTAATTGCAGGATGCTTATTCCATTGATTTCCATGCTGGATAAGTACATTGTTCTGAGATAAAATTTAGCCTGGAATTATTTTGGTCTCATTCTCACAGTGCTGTGTGTGCCCTGCCAGCTTTGGGTTCTCTGCATTTGTCACACAGGTAAGCTGCTCTCTGGATAACACAGCTATGCATAACCAGGGCTTAAATATGTATGAAATTAGGAGTCTTAGTCATTCACTCTTCTCTAGATTTTTTTCCTGCTCTTTTCTTTTCTATGTATGGTTTTATTCCTTCTCATCAGATGTCTTCCAACAAAATTTGTTGCTCCATCAGTGTGGTCAGTGCAAAGAGAAACTAAAATACCCTTGTTTCTTGGCAAGCTGCTTTATGTAGTCGTTTATATTTTCTTTCTGCTGTTAGTGTTCTTGGAGCAATAGTAGAATAGTTGATGGCATCAAGACATATCCAGACAGGAAAGAACTATACAGACATACACTGATTTTAAAGAGTGACAAAAACTATCCTGGCAAGCAGAAGTTTTCCTTTCCTATTGTGTTATTTGAACAAAACCAAAACCAAATTAAAAAAAAAAGAAAGGAACCGGCTAAGAAAAAGAAAAGCTCTGCTTTGTTGCCATGTCGTATGAAGTACTGATTAGAGAAATTACTGAAGGTGAGGAACACGCAGGGTAGACAAGGAGGGCAGACTCATTAAAACCTTTTCAGTACTGCTAGAATTTCTGCATGTGATACTAGCTGTGGTGCTGTGTATTCTATTAGTCTTGCTTCTATCTTTGCACATTTTAGTGCAGCCATATTTTAATAAAACATTGACATATAAATGTGACATATTAAAACAAAATAGGAAAAGTCAGATGACTGGAACATCTCTCTGAAAATGAGCAAGGCTAGTCCTGTATGATATGATTGAACAGCATGTTTGAAGATTGACTTTACTGGGTCAGTATAGCATTAGTAGGATAAAACGGCAGGGACTATTATTAGTGACTCAAACTCAAAATTTTCACATATCAGTCTCATCCAAGTACAGTTTTCTGAAAAAGTTTTGGTCTGACATGACTAAATTTTACCAGATGTGGTTTAACTGACTTAGTCTAATCATCTTCTCTTGAAAGGTACTTGGCATAGCTAATAAAGCTGTCTTGGAAAAATTAAGTTAATCTGTGAATAAGAAATGTTTCATCTTAATACAACATGCAATGAATATAAACTATAAAAGGGCGCACTTTTAATTTAGCAATGTCATAAATTTACAGTTACTCCTACAAGGAAATCAGGTTTGTTACTTTTATCAGTGTTATTGCTGTACACTGTCCTGCCATAGCTCTCAATTTAACTTTTTGGATCATGAAAGTATATATTTTTCTTTAAAAAAATTTGTATCACTTATTCAAATGCTAAGATGGAAAATAATTTCGAGACATTCTACCTCATTACTTATTTAAGATGCTTTTTTATATGCCTAATTTTATACTTTCACACAGCAAAAGGTACAATTGTTTCTGCTGTAAAGAGGTCTTTTAGGTTTAAGGTTATTCAAGTTTCAGTTCCCAGCTTGTATTCCTCCAGACTGTTTGATGGCAATGCCAAAATCCCAGATCTCTGTAAGTGTAGTTCTTGCAACAAACCCAGCACAAAGAGTGTGCAGAGATTGCATACTCATACATAAGAAGTGCCTTACAGGGGAGCTCAGAAGATAATCTTCCCACTAGAGCAGAGTTCAAGCACTGTTTCTTTCACCTGTGCTCCTTTGCAGTGCTGGAGTCAGCCCCCAGCTGCAGCCTGACTCAGACACGAGGCTTTGGTGCAAGTCATTCACAGACACCAAGAGGGTGCTCCAAAGGACAGAGTCCCTGGCACTGGACAAAGCTTTCTTGTTACAATGCTTTGCCTCACATCCCTTCTGAGCCTTAACAGATGACAGGAGCACTGCCTCAAGTACCTTTCTGTCACCCAGCAGTTGATCTGTCGTGCCTCTTACTACTCTTATTGAGAAGTAGGTGGACTTTTTTAGGTGTATGGAACTGACAGGAGATGTAGAAAAATTTACATTGGAAGGAAAACCAATGAAAGGATATGGATTATCAAATGTTATATATACACAGACAACAGATTTTGGGTTTGTTAGCATAAATTTCTATTTTATATTAAGACTAAAATCCTTTCTATTATTTCTTCAGAGGAAAAGTAGTATCTTGTCAGGTTTATAGTGTGATAAAATAAACACAAGGAAGTAAACATGTTCACAATATAAAATCGTCAGTAGTAACTCCAGTTTTGTTGGTATATTTTTTTGTACCAAATCTTCTATAGAGTATACAAAATGAGCAGAATAAGTAAGAGCCTTTAAGTACCAGTTCAGGAAGAAAACAGTCTTGTCTGGAGTACAGGTCATCTGCTTTAACAGCATCATTTCGACAGGCTGCAGTACGAACCGAAAAGCCAGAGTAATACAGATCAAATACCTGGGACATTGAAACAATCTTTTCTTCTTAGGTAATATTCAATAATAAGCACTTATAAAAACACATTTTTCATCATTAACATGATTTTTAATATATAGACTGGTGCCATAAATAGTCTAAAATAGAGGTTCTTGAGTAATTTTCACTGGGCTTTTTATGCCACTGAAAAAACATCTGTAGAGGGGCATAAAAATTGTGACCAGCAAATATCCCCATGGATAAATCTCCTTAAAACAGCTATTTTTCTTACAACACTATTACACCATCATCAATAGCTTGCTGTCAGGAATACAATTTACTACCAGAATAAGTGTTTCAGGAACTGGTGTCATCGTGTTTGTGGATCAGTTCCTGATTGTCTGCTAAGATGACCAAGGTAGCTGGAATGGTTTCATGTAGACAGTTGATGGCAATGTTACTCAACTGATCACTGCACCCATTCCTCCAACTACTGTGCTCTACTTCTTGGAGCTTGCAGAAACCGGGAATTTTTTTCCTGTTGCCAAATAATTAGTACTGCTGCACATTCAGATTTTTTTGGGGTTTTTTTTTTGTTTTTTTTTTTTTTAAACTTAGTATTTGTTACATATACCAAGGTTTTCAGTTCAAGGATATACAAGGTCTTAATTTATAGAATAACTACTTATGTTTTATAAGTTACATCTTGGCTAAGCACTCAAGCCATACCTACACTACACACTTTGGCCAACAGTCAGAGAGAAAGGTGTGATCCTCATCAGTACCACACTGCAAATGCCATTATCCTGAGGGAAAAAAACCCCAAACTCTCCTTTTTGCAGAAACACGCTCAGTTTTGCTGGTATGAATTAAAGCTACACCATGGGAATACCCTGCCAGTACCCCATGCAAGCACAGTTACCCTGGCAGTACTTCTAGGGCTGCTGTATCTTCAATTTATCTCTTTTTTTTCCCCCTTCTTCCTTTCAGCTGTTGTGGTTGCACAGCTCCTTTATTTTTGTGTCATCTTCAAAGCAGCATACCACATTTTCACAAAAGGAAATATTCAAAATGGTAATTTAAAAAAGTTTATTACATCAGTGAATCAGCAAATAGTACTTATTTCCAACAAAGCCACATTGTCTGTCTTCTTTCATCTAGATTTAGCTGTATCTAATAGTAGCAAAAATGGGACTATAAAATGTAGAATGGAGATGAAAAAGTTGAGATGTAACCTGAGGACTATTCAAATACAATGTATTTCCAGCTCTTCTACCCAAAATGCAGCCAATTCGTGTACATTTGTGCCTTACATTTTCATATACTTGCTACAGAATGCAAATATTTTATACCCAAATAAAAACCTCCTACAGGATAGGAATATCTTGAATTGCATAATGTGGGTTCTGTTAATGAATTTATAACAATACAACCTCTCCATTTACAGACCAGGTGACATTAACTGGAATTATGGAAATGGCAATCAAATGCACTAGATGGGATGAATAATGGAAATACTGACTTTCTATCTACTGATACTCCAACCCACCAGGTGACTATTCAGTTTAATATTAAATACTCAGTCCAGCCTGAGGATTTAATAATGAGGTTTTAAAATCCCACGTTAAGTTTACTTAACAGTGGAAAACTGATGCTGGAGCATCATGCAGTCTTCAGATACACTTCAATGCCTTTAAAAAAAGTTTTAAAGGACCTAGCAATTTAGGAATTTAACTGTAAGTATTCTCCAATAATGGTCACTGCAAATTTCAAATCCATGAGCTTACTTCAAGAAAGCAGTCAGATATCTGGAAACCTTGTCAGTCCAGAATATGAACAAGACAGTAAGTTTCCCTGGCTTTTAATTTCTTCATTAGTTTAAGATCCAAGGAACTGTGGGTTTTGTTCACTTGGTAGAAACAAACAAAAAAAAAAAGTTACTTTTTAAACCTTGATTTACCAAAAAAATAAAAGCCCAGAGATTTGCAGACATAATAAAATTTATTTAAATTCCATGCATTACGGTAGCTACAAGTGTAGTCATATGAAACTGAAGGACAATAACTTCTTCTGTCCATACAATGTAGCTGTAAGTGAAATGAATGGGAGTTCCACATTTACAAAGAAACAAACAAACAAAAAAAAAAAAAATCCAAAAAAGGTAAATCTGTTTCAGTTTTGAGTTTCAATTCAGATACAGTCACTAGACTGTAAATCTTTGGGGGAGAAAATGGGCTCACCAATTTTACAGCTGACAATGTTTAGTAAGATATTCTGAAGAAGCTCAGAAAATACCTTTTAATAATTACTACTAATACTCTGGAAAATGAAAAAAATCCCTTAGCCTTCATCCTAATTGTTAGAATCAGGACAGCAATTGCAGACAGTCCATTTTCAAAGTGCAGCTAAATAGGGTTTTATTATGCAGCTCCTTCAAGTTGTACTGAGTAAGCTTTACTTTGAACCAGTTTTGCTTTAATTTCTCAAGAAAAACTTCACTGGTCCTCATAAGCTTACATTGCTTTTTGATATGCAAAAATTTACAGACTGTGCTTGATTCTGACCCTCCCATATTTCAGTATGTGCAAACTCTTAGGGATTTAAATAGTTTTTCTCCCTCTCAGTTCAGACTGATCTTTAAAACAGCAAGGATTATCCAGCCCTCTAAATTAAAGACAGGGTGAACCGAGAAATTTATGTAACTGGCACTTCTTAATTGGCCCAGTTCTCCCACAAAATGTAGCTCTTATAAATAATAATAGGCACTATTGCCACAGATTCTCTTATTTTTGCAAGTTTCGCTGATTTACTGGTTGTTAGCATTTTCTGCAGTTAAGAATTTAATAATGCTGAATTTTATAAAGACACAATATGTAGTTCTAGCCTTCAAAATTGACTTCCTGTGTCTAGTAATGATGTTAGGTCAACCTAAATTTGCTGAAGATATTAACAAATGTAAAGCTAATGAAGGTGCCACATTTGCATGAATGTTTTTTAATTTTCAGAATGCATTCAAGAAAGGGAAGGGGCAAACCTAATTATTTTAATACAAACTTGGTTGAGTGCCCAATTGCCTCATTTAAAACTGTGTGTGTGGGGAGGCTGAGAAGTTTAGAAAAGTCCAAGTAACCGAGTATCTGGGTTACTGGGAAGTTAAAAAGCTAATGCAACTGCGTTACATCTGGATAAAAAACATTATTCAAAAGCAATTCCAATACCGAAAAAGATTTCAAATTGAATAGTTTATTAACATGGTAGTCATCTTTGTAACATGTGCACACACACTCGCACACTCTGAATGATCTGCCTGGAAAAAAGAGGTCTTAATATAGATGCTGGGGGAAATTAAACATTAAAAATCCTTTAGATTTTCATAATTATAGGCAATTATGTCCACATCACTTACAAAGCTATTGCCAAATCTTTCCAAGGAAGCAGAATTTGGGAGAAAAAAAAAATTGGCTTTGGGAAAATTCAACAGTGGCATAGCAGAGCTCTCAATATGAGAAAGCTGACATAATGTGGACCTTTGCTGTGAAATTTGTCTTTGCAAAATATGGGGAGAAGTTTATCAATGGGCAGAAAATAAGACGGCGGTGTGAAGTAGGCTTTTGCTGAGTCGATTTTCCTCACAGTATTGTGCGGGGTCATTGAGAAAAATGCTTAGTCCTTCTCTGGAACCAGTTTCAGAACTTTTCCAATTGCAATGGTCTTACCTAAAACAAGGAGACAAACAGCAGAGTTATATTTACTGTGAAAGGAATGCAGACATCTCCAAGAACATGAAAACTTGCCCCAAAATACAGGCTCTCAAGTATTAGAAATCACAGAGAACAAATTATTATGTTGTAGCATCAGTATATTTAAAAGGCACGATAAAAACTTAAAAATAGTAAGCCTGCTATTCTGACAGCAAAGAACACAATGTGGATTGTGGAAAGCCTGCTTCTACACTCATCTCAGGAGAAAGCAAGGCAGAATCACTACCAGATCTGTTTACTATTTTTCAAATAATTTATTTTAAACTCATCCCACAAATCTGTGAGTTTTACCAGGGTGTGCATGTGAAAGCCTAACATACAACCCCCCTGATATTTTTCAACTTTAAATAGTGAAACTATGGTACTCATATTGTAGGTGGAGGTTCCAGGACACATTAAAAAAGCACTGCTGCTTATTTTTGAAATCCAGTCTTTTGTTTCACAATGCATATTTCTGTACATTATTCAAATAAAACTCTCTCTGTTACTAGCAAGGACTCTGCACAATGACAACAATTTGCTTAGATTAACTTTTCCATTGTCACCCAGAGAGTGATTTCCACGAGATAACAGCATTTTAATACCTCACTGCCATGTGGCTCTGAGTCCAAGTAAGTTTTTGCAGCAGTCAGTACCTGCTGCTGAAGCAGCCTTACCCTCATCCCTTAAGGTGAAACGACCCATCTGAGGGAAATCTTTGAATGTCTCAAGGCAGATCGTTCCTGCTGTCCTTAAACGGGCAATGCAGACTTGATCTTGTTTCACAAAACGGGGCCGTGTCTTACTTTTTTCTCCTGTTTTTTTGTCTACCAAGCAGATTAAGGCCTGGGTAAGAAAAAAAATAATAGCTGTGAGTACTAAAATAAGGGTTATTTTTCTTTACAAACACAAATGGTCTAAGAAAGAATATACTTACAAACAAATACATGAAAAAGCTTGCATGGTTTATTCAGTCATGATGTACACCACTTTTCAGAAGGCTTATGCTAACAGTTACAGCCATTTTTGTTTGTGTTAGGGCACAACCAAGAATTCCATTCATGGCTGGAGCTTTGTTGCTTTAGCTACTCTACAAATTTATGACACGAAAGAACTCCATCCCAACAACTGAATTGTTTATATTCACATCACAACTAAAAATGACACTTACTGTTATCTCAACTTCTTCAATACAGGTGTGGATGTGCAGCACTGCATTATAACCTGGGCAGATAATGGATTTGTGCTCAATAATCACTATCTGTAAAACAATTCAAAATAAGTGCATTTTTCCTAATTTCGGTTATAAAAGAACAGAGAATAATCAATGCAGAACTACATTAAAAAGTCTACTGAACAATATACACAAAATTTTTTATCAAAGAGCGAAATTTTGTAAGTTTATAATATGAAAGTAGAAAACTGAAGAACTAGCCTGATGAGGTCTTGCTTTAACCATTATAAGTATCTAAAACTTCATTGAGAAGTTACATTCAAAACAACTTATATTTTAAAAACTCAAATTAATGATGTCAGTGTTAAGTATATATATGTTATTGCCCATTTAGAGATATGGCAGTGAATAAGAAATCTGAACTGAAACTTCAAACTACTGAAGTTTTAGATATGGCAAAACATAAAATATTTCCATGGTTTTTACTCTTCTATATAGCAATTAAATGTTGTTATTCTACCTGGGCATCAAATGTGCGTCCAGAATGACAAAGGTTGTTGAGATCACAGAGAATAAATCCTGGAAGGATCTCTTCCTCTTCAATTCCCTTCAGTCTGATCTTTAGATTTTCACCTGGGGCTACTGAGTCAGTTTCTACATCATCAGAAAGAATTCCAAGAACTTCCACATTGTGCTTAAAGAAAACAGAAACGTAGTTTTGCATTGTCAATATTTTAGTCAGGTACAAAATAATTGTAATATAACAATGTTGCAATAAATCATTCCATTACAGTTTAAGTTAATTATATTTGGTTCTGTCAAGCTTCAGAACATTTAAAATATCTGAATGATGAATTACTAATTCTACTACTTGAATTTTTTAAAAGAAGTTTTTTCTTTTTCAAGTTTTTTTTCCTGTTTCCCTTTGGGGGAAAGAAAAAAAAAAAGGAAAGGGGGAAAGAAATAAACTCTTGAGCAATATTAACCCACAGCAGGTAAAAGGCTTAGTGGGCCAACTGTACAAACATGAAATAAAATCCAGTTGAAGTGGGATAATTTGTAGTCCAGCAACTGAGTTTACTAAGGCAGAAGAACCCAAGTTCTGACTGCTAAGGAGCTACACAACACCCCCTGTCCCCAGAAACATCACCCATGTAAAATGTGAGAGCTTAGTTGTGTCCAACAGAGCAACAGAACATTTTCTGATTTAAAGTAATGTGTATCTTTAAGAACAAAGCTCTTTTTTTTATGGTAGTAACTTTTTAAAATATCTAAACCTTACCATACCTTGTTTGGCATCATCACAAGCTGCTGTCCTTTGCAAATAGAGCCCGACTCCAGCTTCCCAAGGACCACAGTGCCCATGTCCTTCACAAAAAGAAATCATTACTTAGCAACTGAGAACATTTTCTTAAAGAGTCCACTATTTATGATTTACCTCTCAGTTTGATTACTTAACTCTATGAATATCTAGCACTGCTAGACTTAGTATTTTGGAAATTGTTGTCATGAAAGATTACAGATTTTAGGAGTTTCATATAATGCCAAAATTATTTACTTCCCCTTCCCTCCTCTATTCTACAGTTGGAAATGTAACATTAACAAAGAAAAAAGATACCCCCTAAATGTACAGTAAATAGTCAATTTACTGCTTTCTGAAAACAGCCTCTTTATACTTTCTATATTATTATTTTAATCTGTACCTTATATTTATCCACAATTGGCAGCCTGATTGGTCCATCAACTGAACGGTTGAAGTTTGGCAAATTATCCAGGTATGGAATAAATGGTAATCCACTAAAAAGCAGAAGGCATTTGTTTCAATTTCATGAGCACCCTTCAATTTTAAAAAATTACTCAAAATGGATAAATGCAGTCCAACAAAAGGTATCATATTCATCTTGTCATCATTTAGAAAAATTACCTCTAAGACAGCTAAATCTATTATAACATCCCATCAGTTGTGTCCACTTTACTTCAACCAACATATTAATACCCAGGAAATGCATGTTTTTAAGTTACATTACAGGCATATTTTACACAAATTAATTATTTCTTTGAGACTCACAACAGATGTGTAATATATTTTGGAAATACAAAACCATAAGCTAGGTCCAAATGTGATTTCCATTAATTCTTTTTAAAGTACACTGAACAGTATTGAAAAACATGACATCCACTGAGAGCCATGGCTTGTCCCTAATTACAATACAGCTTCAAGCAAACTGCTCACATCAAACAATTACTCATTCCAGCAACGTCAGCTGCAGCATCACTGGCAAATTCTAGTGCTCGTAAGGCTCTGAACTCACACAGCCAAAGAACACTGCTAATATTTTACTAATAATCTTCTGCAGTTTGCAAATGCTTTTCATTGCCATGTTGCATGGCTGTGTTCTTGTTGCTCTGGCTGTATTTCCTCAAGCACTTAGGCACACAACTGCAACATACCACGCTCTGCTACCTCCCAGTTTCACTGAAGCATTTACTTTTATGGAAATATAGCAAATATTCAAGTTGCTCAATTTAAGATACATACATATACCAAGGACAGAATTCTGACTGTTCTTTAAGGTTTGCTCCAGTCAGTCCTGAGCAGGGCATGAAATGAATGTCCTTTTTGGGATTGAAGCCAACTTTCTTCAAAAATGGCACCAGTTTCTCTTTACATTCCTCATATCTATTAAAATGACAAGCAGATCAAGGTAAGTTCCACTTATTCCAGCATAATTCCTGTGCTTTAAAAAACATGCAGATATTTCAGTTCCATCAGTTAAGTTACTGTGTGAGCAGCAAGCAAGCCTAATTAAGGTCTGGAGGCCTATTTGCATCTTCTCCCCAACCTTCAGCACAGCTTGGTATTGTCTGTTCCCCTATTCCCCCTCACTCCTCTGCTCCATAAAACATTGTCAGTGCTCTCCTCACACTTCAATGACAGGGCTGGGGAGCAGCAGCACAAGCTGGAACTGCTTAAAGCAAGAGATCCAGGCCAGCACAGCAGGACAGACCATGCAGACACCTCCTGAGGTCAGGCTCCAGGCTGGCACTTCAGTGCTGGCTCAGTCTCCTCCAGTCTCCTCCACAGTTTCTGGAGGTTTAATCTATTTATTTCTGTCACACTGCCTCCTCTCAGCTTGGGGTGAATTCAGTAATGTCAGGAGGTTGGGGCAGGACCAAGACAGAGAATTGGGTGTGCCTTTGTCTCTTAGTGAAGCAGGCTGACATTCCAAGGTTGCACAGGCCCTCATGGCTTCCCACTAAAACTTCCACAATTCTGGGCAGAACACACAGCAGGTTCTCTCACAACTCTGGCAAACTGGACTACTGAAAACACAATCACTTCCTTTTTTAGACTCAGTATAAAGTTTCCAAGTCAACAATTAAACTATGCTAGAATGCATGGGGGTTTGTTAGATATGTCTGCATGGATCCAAGCAGTTGACAGTGAATGTTGGAGTGTAGAACTTCCAGCTTAATTGAGAAGCACTGTCCTGGGCACTGAGCTTCTGGTTTTCCTGCCAATTTTATAACCTCCTGCCTTTAGTCCACCAGTCAACCATTCTTTCAGCAATAATGGGATACAAAAATTACTTTACCTAGGAATTATTCTATTGTAGCATCTGTCAAGGAAGATTAGTTTTTTTAATATTAAACTTACCTTTCATTACTCCAGTTTACAGTTGGATCATCCATTTTATTAATAAGAACTATTAAATGCTTTACACCTGCTGTTTTTGCTAACATGGCATGTTCTCTTGTTTGTCCACCTTTCTCAAATCCAGTTTCAAACTCTCCTTTTCTTGCAGAAATAACCTAATTAAAGATACATACTTTAATAAAGATTCTACAACTCTCAACAGAACAATCAATAATACTGCCTTATTAAAAAAACTTTGGGTAGTCAGACCTAGTAAAAGCTTCCAAAATGCACTGGTATAGTCTCAGTATTGCCTATTAGTTTCTGCATTGACTTGTAAAAAAAATCACATGACACCTGTGGACAGCTTTAAGAAGCTGTTAAATTATTCCAAAACTCACTCATCTCAGTAAATGTAACATTTGAAAATTCTGCCTGCTGTAAGTAACCAAAAGAATAAAGAAGTAAACAAAAAATAAAAATCTGAAGCTCAATTCCACAGCATACACAAAATAAAAGTATCTGATTTCTCCTTACCAGCACAGCGAGATCAGCTTGAGAAGCCCCACCAATCATATTTGGAACAAAGCTCTTGTGTCCAGGAGCATCTAAAATAGTGAAGTGTTTCTTCTCCGTTTCAAAATAGGCACGACCCACTTCTACTGTTTTACCTTTGTCTCGTTCTTCTTGGTTTGTGTCTAAGGCCCACGAGAGGTACCTAAAAAAATCCCAACCCAAATACTCCATTGTTGTATTGATTTTTATACATTTATATATAATTTGTTAGTCATAAGAGACCTTATTTTTGCTTACTTATTTTAACCACCTCAGCATTGCTGAATGTGAAGTCACTATTGGTCTTGGAAATACTTAACTGACTGATTTGTGTGTACAGTGAGCTGCAGAGCCCATTGCCAGCTCTCCTTCACACACCTACAAGGATTCATCCTAGAAATTCCAATAAACAATTTTCATTTTCTAAGTTCTTCAGCTGTGATCTAACCTCATATAATTTAAACTTTGCCTCAGTCTCAGAAACACCTCAGGATCAAATACAAAAAAAAAATTTTTCCTTCTCAGCATAATTAACTAAAACATTAGTTCTGACTTGCACATATAATTATTGAGAATTATAATTACTAGTTCTCATTTATTTGCACATATTAAGCAGAAGTTGGCTATGAAATAGACACCATCTTTATTCACACTATCTTTGATCGATTTTCATTATATAGACTCTTGTCCCCTCCTAATGATTTTTCCCACTGGCCACCAACAATTTAGCTTTCAGTTAGGTAAACTGAAATTCCAAAAAAAAAAGTTACTTAGATCCTTCAGGTTTTGTGAAAACTGGTGAATATAAAGAAGAAAAAAAATGCTCTTACTATTGATAAAAAAGTGGTCATAACTCAATGGGACTGGTTTACCATAATAATATTTTTTGCCATTAGCAGCAGCCTGTAGACATCCTTAGTTTTTGTTTCGTAGTGACTGGGGGGTGTCTGAAGAGATGCTGCTTAGATGACGGTTGCTTGGTGAAAAGAACTGTCACCCTTTCTGTTCCCCTCACACATGATTCAGTGACTTCAGGCCAATGCCCATCCCCTGAGGATGCTCTACCCCTCAGGAAGTCTTTAACTGCTCCTTTTCCAGAGCCCTTTAAACACCTTTTATCCTCCAGCCAAAAGGAGAAAGCTTTCAAAAGGGAAATCAATTCTGCAGGAGTTGCTTGAAGCAGAAATCAGGCTGCTACATGTGCTGTATATACACACTGCCCCCACAAAACCCAACCAACCAAAAAACAACAACAAAACCCAAACCAAACCAGAGGCCCACAAAAAATCCACCCAGGACAAGAGCACCATCGTGCCTGGAGGAAGCCAGGGCTGCTGGGACAGAGACTAAAACCAGTTTCATTGCAATAAAGGGCAAAGTGTGCTACTATCCTCACAAAGTTCATACCATGTTTCTCTGTTTTTTTCTTTAGCTTCTCTTTCATATTTTTCAAGTGTTCTTTTGTCAACCATTCCTGTCAAATACCTAAGAAGAGGGAAAATAAAAGTGCAATTTTACACAAAGCAGAAAGGTATTTCCAAATAATTACTTATGTAATACCCACAGATTATTATGATTGGGAAATGAAGATGCTAATTTTTTTTTTTTAATCTTCACAGAAAGGACAAAGTTTAACCAATGGTATAAAGCTGTTTCAAATTTCATTTTAAAATACACAGAAAAACAGCCACACTCTAAGAAAGTGATTAATTTTTAAAATTTGATAATGTTTGCTTTTGCATAGTTACTTCTATTAAGTGAAAATCCTATAGCAATAACATTCATGTGTTAGAATTAAGAAATTCCAAAGACAATAAGTACCAAAATTGACAGGGATAGAAACGTTATTATAAAAGTATTAACATATGCTGATTAAAGCCACAAAGAAAATATTACTCATTTTAATTGATGTTTTTTAATTCACAAGTACAAGAAATCTAAAAATTTAAGTTTTCTTACATTATTTGTCCTCCAATAGTTGACTTGCCAGCATCTAAAAAAAAAATAATTCAAGTCATCAACAATGTACAATTCTAGAAATAGCAGACCATTACAAACCAAGTCATCTAGTTTGTTTCCAAAGGATTTATTTTTTGAACCATAATCTAAGTTATTGGAAGCATCTTGCACCTTCCCTTGTTCCCACTATAATTTGTTGTCAATTAAATTACACCAAATTTTGAACATGCTGTTTTCATAACCCCTCACCAAGCAGTGATCCAGCTAAAGCCAGGGTCAAGAGTGTGGGAAGCTCTTGCAAAATCCCTTTCCCTGCTTCTTTATCCCTTGTCCCTAACTTGTGTGGGCTGCTCTTCAATATTGGGATGTACCTCTGCCCACAGCCCCTTTACTTTGTGTGACTCTATTCTGAATTTACCCAAGGACCCAAATTACAGTACTTTTAAGGTGGTAAGTAACTATGGAAATTAAAAGACAGAATTTACTGTGTAACTTGTGATTCAATAATTCTTCTCTACTTCTGACACCACCCAAGTTTTTATGAAGCTTGTTGAAACTATTAAATGAAGATATTTTGCTATAAATGCTTCTTTTAACCACGAATTATGTTAATATATTGCTGTACAAATTTTAGTATTTAGAATAAAAATTTTTGAATCCAATAGCAAGAACCCTAAAGTAAGCAGAAAAGAAGTACCATTTCCTGATTTTGTTCTTCAGATCATAAATACAGACATGTCACTTGAGCACTCAACAGGAGCACCTGCTTGAGAAATCATGAACACAGGCACTGTTGTGTCCAAGAGAACACACTCAACCCTTGGCCCTCTACCCCTGAAAGATCTTTAAATTTTTCCTTTTCCAGAGCAGCTTCATTAGAATGAATGCTCCTGTGAGCCTCAAGACACGGCGAGTAGGAAGAACAGCAATAATTTCTAATCCTCTGAGTTCTAGATAGTACACAACAGACAGATCCAACTACTTCACCTTCACTTAACACTTACCTACGTGTCCAATGAATACTACATTTACGTGCTCTTTTTTAGGAGCACCTGGAGGTGCTACAACAGATTTCGGTTTTGGTATTTCCTCCTCCTCTTCCATCATTTCCTGAGCGCTCTCTTCAGAAGGCCCCGCATCCCCTGCAGGACCACCTCCTAGCTCTGCTTCACTGGGCTCTTCTTTGTGGTCCCATGACTCTTCTGGGGACATTTCTGTCTCTCCATTTTCCACTAAAAATGAAACAATTAGATATATTCAAATAGATAAAGAAATTAAAAAGAATTACCCTGGGGAAAAGCCCCAGCCCCAAAGGTGCAATCACAAGGCTTTAATGACCAGGTCCGTTAACATTTCCTATAGAAAAAGGGACAACTGCTGCTTGTTCCTGAAATTATTAATACCAGCAGCTTTCAAGCTAGCCTGTGTGCTGACAAAAGAAATCTAGAATACAGAAACTTCTGCTTTAACAAGGCAACAATTTTACAAAGAAAAAGCAAATCTGAAGATCCACTCAGACTAGCACAGTAGTCTGAATCCACAGACACACTACCATATGTTTATGGAAACAAAGAAAAGGAGAGGGATTATAGTTTAAGTTCACTCATAAGCCTTATAAAAACAATGAGAAAGATACAATTTCCATGTTCTGATTGTTCACATTGCTGACCACTTTGAAGTTTTTTGCTAATCACCATTCCACACATGTTAATGGGGCTATTTGGTAATATGAAATTATTTTTTAATAAAGCACTCATCCTTTTACATTGTCCAAGCAATCCAGTTGCAGCTCTCAATGCATACTAGTGTTCAATTACCTCTTTCCTCACCCAAGTATAAAGATACAACAAAGTACACTAAGGACTATTTGTAAGTGTGAAGGCTCTACCATGTTGTTTGCAGTGATTCAGCAAAAGCATTGCAGTAGTACATTATAGTACAAAGGAACAATTCTCATCTTACCAACAGATTCTGAAATTTCCATGTTAACAGCAGCATTTGAACCTAGAAGAAAAAAAAAAGGGGGAAAAATGAATCATTAAAGACACATACCATGACAGTAATCAAGAAAAAGAAAAATGAGTGACTAAATTAATAAAAGGATACAGTTCATAGTTCAGATGTTTTGGCACTTGCCAAAGCTTTTTAATATACAGGTTCATTTCAAAAATTCTGCTTCATGCTAGTTTTATGATCTTCCATAAGCCACTTTATGAGCTCTTCCCAACTGCCTATGAAACTGCAAATAAATACAGACAATCACATTGCCTTACAAGAGTAGTATGAGGATAGTGAAGATTGGAAAGGTTCATAGAGATTTAGAAGAGATTATATGCAATAATTTTCTAAAAAATCGTGTAATGAAGATCACAAAAACAACTACCTTCACAAGAGGCTGCCTGCTCCTCTGGAGAAGGCTCTGCAGGTGCACCTGCAGAGAAAAAAAGAGTTTATCTTCTAAAGTACAATGATGTGACCAATTTCCAAACTTTGCCATAAAAGACCATCTCCCAACTTTATTGCAAGAAGTGTATGGAAAGAATAACCACTTCCCTCCCCGCCAAGTGGTACTAAACACAGCCTCTAAGCACAAATACTGCTAAAGAACACTGCCCAAACACGGTGAAAATAATATACCACTTCTATAAACAACCCATTTTTGCCCCTGAATGGAAAGATACACTTAAAGCAAGCAATTTTTCTATACACAGTATTTTACTTGCCCATCCTTTATGAGCATGCTGGCTATTGGTAGGTGTTAGTGTCTAACTGGTGTTCAAAAATATTGACGCAGTTTCATTGTATCCAAAGACACAATGTGGTGTCACAACTGCAAGAAAAGGGTCTTATAGCCATGTCTACATTGCTCTTGTGCCTCATTTCCACTAAATGTTGAGTAGAAAATAGAAACAAGCTATTAAAAACAAATTCTTAACATCTTCTGTAGTTATTAAGGTCAAGAGATGATAAATTCATTCAGATGTCTGGTAAGTTTGCCAGTCCTCTTAAACACCAGAGCACAGTCCCATTATGTGGAGGGCAATCTCACTGGTCATGTGCATCTATCAAAGCTACAAGTATGGTTTTTTGGATAAATTACTCAACCCTCTCATGCACTAAACCATGCCACTACATTTTATGCTGAGGTGTAACTAATTATTAAACCTACTAGGAGTGATACCTTGCAATTAACACTTACACTATTCAATGTTTTGGGACATTATTTCACATGATCAAGGGGCCTTCTATAACCACACATAAAACCTTAACCTATTCAGTTTTCTCTTGGTATAAGTTCAATTTCATAATGCTTTGAAACAAGTTATCTTTTTTTCCAACCACACACAAAATTAATATCCTCTGTTTAGCTGTACTCCAGCTCTCCTTCAACTGAATTCTGAACACAGATCTTAGAGCATCACTTGCTCTGTACGCATGATGGGACCTAAAGATGAAACAAATCCCCTCACAAGAACAAAGCCATACAGAGAAGGACCTGATTCTAAGCCTCTTTGCTTTCGCACTGTTTGCGTATTTGCTGCAGAGTTCTCTAAAGTGGAGCAGCGCCGGGAGAGCTGGCAGGGGGCCAGAGGACAGGGCTTTGCAGGCAGGGTGAATGTGGGTCACAGCACAACATCCAGTGGCAGCAGCAAACCGGGGAGGGGGCACAGCAATGCCCGACTGAAAGCATTCCCTGCACTGCTGCCTTGGATCACACATGAGCTACACTCCCGAAAACAAACCAACCAGGCTTGATGAGAATGATTTCATATAGTATATAGTCAGTAAAGCATAAGAATAGAATACCTTAGATCCTTTTAAAGAAATGATCTATCACTCCCATTTGGCAGCTGGAAAAGACTCCAAGCAGCCCATTTTTGAGTGTGGTAAGCAGGTGGCACAAAATCTAGGTATGAACCTAAAGCCTCCATTTTGTAGCACATCAGAAGATTGTTGGCTATTTCACACATACTGTGGTTGGGATGCATAAATATTTTAATTATAAGATCATCTCAACAAGCTTTTGATTTCACTCCAGAAGTTTGTCTGTAATGAAAAATGTATCAAATGGCAATATTAATGCACTTGCCTTGGAACAGACATTCTACGAGTGGTTGGAGAGCTAGTTAATTTCTGAGAAATATATTGTCAATCAAAATCATTCATATAAACTCAGTTTTTACTTTCTGGTCTGCAATACAGCAGGTATGCAGATAGGAAAAAAGTTTCTTCACAACTAACAGAGAGGAAGTAGAATAAAAATTTCCTCTGTAAATTTTGTTCAGGTCTAGCACACAAGAGTCAGCAAGACAGTTTGTGCATGTATGCCAAGACCAGTAGTGCCCCACAACTAGGGGGGAACAGACATTCAGCTATAACCACAGCCATTTATTAAACTCTGGTCACTTTGCTACACAAGTGGCAGACATGCTTTGAAAGAGGACACTGAATTGTATCAAACATATACTGTTTCTTCAAAGCAGAAAGAAACATAAACCACTCACTAAAAAAAATTATTGTTAAGAAACCAAATAAATAAAATTAATTTCAAAACTAACATGCTCTAAGTGACAAAAAACCCCACTATCCACAGTAACTGTTTATTTCTGATCAATAATTTCAGGTTATGTCAGGTTATTTCAGACAAAGGCTCAGATTTACCATACTCCATGTGGAAGTGAACAGATTGCCTAAAATGTGCCTTAAGACCATCATCTGAAAAGAAGGATGCAATCCTACTGCTTCCTTACACCACAGGGCTGGTGCATTTTGGTCTGTCACCTCTTCTCATTTGTGAAGATCATCCAGACAGGAATCCTTCATATGAGAGGAACTCAAAACATACTTTGTAGGAAATCTGGTTTTAAAGTTAGGACATGCCTTAAGTGATGCCAATTTTTTAATGCCTCACTACTGGATTTACGCAAGACAAGCAACTCTTGGATTTTACACCTAACCATCTCCCCTAAGTCAAGAACTGCTGTTGCAACCTTATCCGCGGTATTACATGGACTGAGCAGTTTATCTTTAGTCCTGCTCAACATCAGAGCCTTGGGACATTTTTTGGAATATCTCTATTGTCAATGCCAAGGGTAAAAATGGATACAGATGCTGCACTTATCTACTGGTGCCATCAGACAATGACATTATGTAATTCAGAGTCTTGTCTGGAAAAAGTAATTGCGGGAATTTTTTAAATGTAAAATTCACTGGAAGAGTATGTACACTACAAAGTGTCCAAAATCACACAACTGGTAAAACACGGTGACTGATCTCTTTAAAATACATCTCATGCCCTAAAGAATCCACTCTGCCTACTTCATTCACACAGCATTCTACTACTGATGAGTTTGTTGCATATCACACCAAGTTTTGTAATTGTTTGCGTTTTTGTTGTAAAATAAGCAAAGCTGCACAAGTACAACAAATTTGAATTTATCATCCAACCTCTGAAAATATTGTTTCTAAAGACTATAAGCCAGGAACTTTGCAGCATTAACATATTAGAATGCTTGTAAATAAACAATAGAAAATTGCATTTTAATTAAATTTATATTAGAATGTAGCAAGTTTTTGATCTCTAGAACAGGTACAGCTGGTAGGAATCAATATTAGAACAGTGGTTAAAACACAGTATTAAAGTCAAACTCAACTGCTAAGCAGTAGTGACAACCTCCATCTTTACACAAACCTCAGGGTTTACCAGATGCACAGGAAAAGCTGATAAAGGTCTCCACACAAGTAAGAACTGCCCAGTGGTTAACTGGTAATTCCTCAGCAGCAGTTGCCTGAACCACAATGCAAATGCATTCACAGAATTGATGAGAGGCATAAATTTGGTGCAATACACAGCAGCACTCAGCTCCAGCCTGCTCTGCTGCTGGCGTGATAAGAACCCAGACAGCACTGGAACCTGACAACTGGAATAAACTACAGAGTTAATGAAACTGCACCACACAGCAGAGAGATGGAAAAACAAAAAGT
>VYZP01011543.1:0-15543 GCA_013400635.1 Hypocryptadius cinnamomeus | reverse complement strand
GCGGCGGCGGGAGGCCGGGCGGGGGCGAGGGCGGCGGCAGGCCGGGCGCCGGGCCGCTCCGCAGGAAGGACGGCACGAACTCGGCGGCGTGGACGTTGGGCACGAAGGGCTTGGCGTTGACGTTCAGCTGCCGGCTGAAGGCCGCCCCGAGCAGCTCCTGCTGCGCCTCGGCCTCCGCGGCCGGCGGGGCGCAGCCCGGGCCGGCGCCGCTGCCCGGCTCGATGTCCGCCTGGTCCCAGCAGTCGGGAGCCGAGTCGCTACTGCTCCCGCTGCCGCTCCCGTTCGCCTCCATTTTGTGGCGACCCCACAAGGCTCCGCGGCCCCGAAGCGTCTCCCGGGTGAGGGGGGAGCCGGCGGCGGCACCGACTCAGCACTCGCTCCGCCGATTCCGCGTGTGCTCCGCCACCCCGACGCGAGCGCAGTATGGCCTCTGGGGCCGCCGTACCCCCTCCCGGCAGCCTCTCCTACCGCCATCTTAGTAGTTTTTATTTCCCCGTCCCTCCTTCTGCCGCACGTTCGAGGCGCGGCGCAAGAACTACAATACCCGTCATACCACGCGCGCGCACCCGCGCCCCGCCTCCCGAGGACAGACGGGAAATGGAGTTGCCTGCGTTCCTTGCGCGCTCAGGAACTGCAACTCCCGGCGGCCTCCGCGCGCGCCGTGCGTCCCTGCCGGCCCCGCCCCCTTTTCCAGGGGGTGCGGAACGGGGGGATGGCGCGAGCGCCTCAGGCGGGATAGGAACCGCCCGGGTCAGCTCCCAGCGGTGAAAAATCACACCCAACCCGTCCTGGGGAGCAGAGCTGCTCAGGGACGGGACAGGCGGGACAGGAACCGCCGGCTCAGCTCCCAACGCTTCACACCGAACCCGTCCTGGAGAGCAGCGGCGGCTGCAGAGCTCCCGGGGAGGCTGTGGGAGCCCACGGGAGCTCCCGGGGGGGCTGTGGGAGCCCACGGGAGCTCCCGGGGGGGCTGTGGGAGCACACGCCCTCTCACGGGGTGCAGCAGGGAACGCTGCAGTACCTGTCCAGCCAAAAGTGAACAGGATGCATGGAAAGTTCCGATTTTGATCATTCTGTAGGACACTTTGACTTGGTTGTTGCCATGTAAAAAACCCATCCCGTTAAGCCAGAGTCAGTAGGATTTTGCAAATACTGAGGCCCTCCCTCCACTGATATGACTCTTAGAAGTTTCTAAAACAAAATCTCAACAAACAAACCTAAAAAACATCGCTCGAAGTTAAGTATATTTGGAGGAAACAGCATGGAACAGAGGGGAAACAAGTAGATTTTGGTTACGGGGCTGGAGGAGGCTGTGGCAGCATTTTGTCCTATAAGGTACAGTGTGTTTACAACTACACAAAGCAAATATTTGGGAGTTTCTTGGAGTGCTGACATGTGAGGACCAAGTCATCTGCAGCATTACTCATATTAGAACACTGTGGGACAGATTACAGAGTTTTGAAAGCAGGTGGTCTTAGAACTAAAAATGAAGGGTCTCCGTTTGGTACAGAGTCCTGGGCAGTTTTGGTTGGAGAGCAAAAGCTTTCCTGAAGCGGCATTTGTGTAACATAATCCTGACATGAGAACCAGAGGGTTTCTGGCTGCACAGCAGGAGCAGCATGTGGGCCATGGAAAACAAAAACTTCTACAGATGTTCATGGGAATGTGGGCTTCCAACACATCATAACCAGGGAAAACATTACTGTGCAGGGCAGCACTTACAAAAGCAAAAAAAACCCTAACAAACCCAAAACCCCAAAAAAACAACAAAACCAAAGCCCCACTAACACCACAGAAAGTTCATTTTGGAAGAAAAAATATCACTTATAATGAGAGACTAAAAACCTCTGCCTAAGTGGAAGCCTTTCCTTCAAGCACCACTGAGAGGTTAATCCTAACCCTATTCTCTGGCACAGTTACTCTCCAGTTTTCAGACACTGTCAGTCTCTATTTTTCAAATCAAGTATAATTAAGGAAGAGTCTCACCTGTGCTACTGTTGTAATATTTGGAATTTTGTCAAGCTGCAAGTGTGTGTCAATCACTTTTCTGTTTAACAAAGGGCAAAGTAGTATGCAGTGCATTGTTTGGGTTTGTTTTCTTTCAGTCCTAACCTTTGCTTGTTAGGTGACATTTATTAGCCAAGAGGTGTCTGATACAATTCATATAGTGTAGAAACAAGGTAGCACCACTTCAGCACTCAGAGATTGCTAGTGTTGAATAATAGACAATATTCCAGTGGAGAGCAAGCTGCATGCATTTTGCTGACAGAGGGACTTGTTACTGAACACTTTTTACTGTCACTGTGAGCAGTGAACAGCTCAGGTTTATAATGAGTGCCACGCTGCACTGCAAGCTTGTGTTTTGTTTGAGCCCTGACACAGCCTACAGGTCAGGAAAGCCTTAACTGGGGGCAGGTGCTGCTTTTTCTGAGCAGTTAAGATGTACCTTAAGATGATCAGCACAAGGAACACAGAGACAGCAATTCTTGCACACATTTTGGCATTCCTTAAAAAAACTTCTTGAAGCTTTTTGAAATGGACCTTCTTTCTGATGGCTCCTAAAGCACTGAGTTGTGATAATTGTTTTGTGTTTGTGTAGGGGGAGTAGGGCCAAATATGTGTTTGATCAGAGGTGCAGAAGTGCATATTACCACTGATTTCAGGGGAAAAGAATTAGTTGTGTTTCACAATCTTTCTTCCTTCCTTGACAGGTACTTATTCCCTAGGTACTTGCTAGGATATAAACAATTAATCCATAGAATTTCAAAAGATGCCAGATGTCCTTCAGAGTGCACAAACCTGTTTTGCAGGCTGTCACACATAGGAATTGTGTAAACTCAAACACTAAATTTTTAACAGGGCTAGTAGTTTGTTTTTCCACTTTGGAACAGCTGGTACTCAAAACAAAAGTGGAATTATGATAATTTTACTGGCAAAATATCCACTGGAGTGTAAATGGTCCTGTTTGCTTGAGGTTTTAAAGCATTATTAAAGATTTTCTTGTTTAAATCTCTACTGCATCAAAATGTTTAGAATAAATATACCAGCTCTTCATTTAATAAATGCTAAAATGCTTTTCTTATTGAGAACCACCCATACAAATCCATTCTCATGTCGTTAATGACTTCAGTGGTCAAGACTGCTTAGAAAAGAGGAGTCTGGCCCAGCTTAGGGTTGACCTATGATGACTGAGGGGCAAAGAAATTGTCCCCCCCACAACTGCAGTTCTACCGTCCTTGTGCTGCCTCTGAGCTGTTAGACCCTGTGCTGAGTCTGTCCAGCTCATTAAATTTAGTGACAGAATAATCCACTTTCTTTTTCCTCCTGGGCTACTCAGATGAATCAAATAAGAGGCATTTGACAAATGCCAGGGCTGGTATAAAGTAAGAATGGGGAACAGGACTTATTTTTTGGTGAGAGCAAGTTATTAATACAATAAACTACCCCAAGGCAGCTTCACCACTAATTTGCAGTCTGTGGTGAGTCAGTCCTGTAGCAGTGAAGTGGAAGGCTCTGTTCACATGGTGTTAGAAACAGTGGACTGTACTTTGGTAGTAACTTCCACCCAAGCTCCCACAAGCACTTTGCAGCCTGGCAGGGACACCTATGAAATACCAATGCTTTAGCCATGTGAACTGAAGCAGAAGAGAAAGATGGATTTCACTAGAAGCTCCAAACAGGTCAACAGCTTCAAGAAGTTACTTGCTCACCAGCAACAGGTAAGTTTTTAAAATTCCATAAACTACTAACAGCCTTAAAATGGAAAGAGAGTTGTTTTAGGGTGCTGAGTTATGATTGAGTTGACTCAGTTTACCTTGACATCAAATAACTTCCTGAGCTACTGCAACATGGGAAGAAACATTTTGGCTGAGACTGGGAGGAGCAGGAAAGGAATACAACTTCCCTTTCTGGTGTAGCAGCAGGCTGGGATTGGAGTGACACACTGTGAGCCATGTCCTGATATTTAAAGGTATCCAAATATGTACAGTAGTTATGCACCTAAATGAGTAGCCTGATGTTTAGAATTGCTTTGAAGTCAGGAAGAGCCTTTAAAAACAAAGCCAAAGGAACAAGTTATTTACTTAGGAGAAAGGACAGGAGGTAAGAGGTGAATTATTAGAAGTTTGACTAGGTGCCAGGAATTTATAAATTAATGTTCTTAAACTCTGGCAAATTCTCTCTCCAGGTAGTCTGTGGAGATGTAGCTGAGAACTAGAGAATAGAAAACACAACTATGTTTCAGCATGATGGCTTCATTAAGAACCAAGTCTCTCTTAAACTTTACTGGTGCTCATGGAAGTGTAAGTGAATAAAGAGGCTTTTATATTTATACAAGACCATGTCTAATCCAAACTAAGATATCTTGGCCTGGAAACATCTTTTTACTGATTTGTTGTTCCAATACTGCTATTTAACAAATGCTCTTTCTGGCCTGTTCCTCTCCCTGTGCTGGGCATTGGCAGAACTGCAGTCCATGAATTCCCCCAATGAAATGTATTCGAAGCTATTTAATGGGAAGAATTTCAAATAAAAGTCTTTGGTTTTCCAAATGTAGCACCAGAGCATAAGCTCTGTTTCACAGTCCAATCATAGAATTAGTCCATATCTGCAAAGGAATTTAGAATTTGTCTCACATTTCACTGTGGGTTGGCAATGAGTACTTTGGAGCTGGATTCTTCTTTTTTACGGCTGCAATCTAGTTAAAGCCTTTTTTGATTGCTCCTTTTGTAGCAATTAAACACATACTGCAGGCTTCAAAAAGGGCATAAAGTCAATTGGTTTTCATTTAAATAGCAAAAGAAATACATGGATTGCTACACCAAAATGCCGGTTTGTAATTTTGTGTCCATCTTCTCAGCTCTCAAATACCTCACATGCTCAGCTTACTATTTTTAAAAATAGTCATGTGTGTCTCTCACACACATGTGAATACACAACCTTTATTCTCCTTGATTGTGTATCTCTAAAGAGAAAGACTGAAAGGTCTTTTTTCGCAAGTGCCATCCCTTTTTTCAGGTGACTGTAATTGGAGGCTCAGAGTTCTCAGCTGTGTGATCTATTGCTTAGTTACCCTGTATTGTTTAGATCTCAGAGATGTGTGAGGTGGGTTCTTGTTGAATCTTTGCTCACGATGACTCTCTTTGAATGCACGGGCAGTGTAGTTCCTCCTTAGACAGAATTTCTTCTGTGGTTTCCATACCGTGAGACTCCAGACTGAAAAATAGGAGCGGGAGAGTAGTTTAGGTAAGTAGATTTTCTGTCAAAACTGTTGTGTGTGTGGGTTTCTTGCTATCAGAGCTCAAAAGAAACAAAGATGGGGATTTAGGTGTGCACATTGTGAAGAACCTGTGAATAGTTTATAAACCTATGACAGTTAAAATGTTGTAAATAGCAGAGGGATTGCTTAATGTGGAAGGAATGTGCTGAGCAAAGAACGCGCGTCCAAGGAAGGGAAGAATGAGATCACTTCAATGATGTAAACAGTGACTGAGCTAGGACTAGGAAGGTTAGAGACAGGAGGGAATCTATTTTGAAGAAAGGCAGAGATTGTGAGGTTTCAGAGATCTGAAAGCCAGGTGTAGGATTGGTGGGAGGAGGCGTTGTATCAATCAAAATACTGAAGCAGCTGAAAAGAAATCTTGTGAAGCACAATCCAGACCTCTATTTTTCTGTTCTTATGCTTTCTTTTAGATCAGCAATATTTTGATTAGAAAATTAACCATTTGCTTTCTTAGAAGCAGCATGGCCAGCAGGACCAGCGCAGTCACTGCTGCTGCTGAGGCCACATCTCGAGTGCTACAGCATGAAGTTTAGTAAGTNCAGGGAAGGTATAGGTTGGATATTAGGAAAAAATTTTCACCGAAAGAATAATAAAGTACTGGAACGCTCTTCCCGGAGAGGTGGTGGAATCACCATCTCTGGATGTGTTTAAGAAAAGGCTGGACATGGCACTTGGTGCTATAGTCTAGATTCTGAGTTGAGGTTTTAGGACATAGGTTGGACTCGATGATCCTAGAGGTCTCTTCCAACCTCATTATTCTGTGATTCTGTGATTCTGTGCTGTGTCCAGTTCTGGGCCCCTCATGACAAGAAGGGACATTGAGGTGCTGGATCATGTCCAGAGAAAGGAACAGAGCTGGGGAAGGGGCTGGAGCACAAGTGTGCTGAGGAGTGGCTGAGTATTAACACACTGTTTATTCACAGCCTTTCTGATTGCAGGGACTCCCTGACATGGAGGAGCTCCGAGCTGCCGTGTCTGCTGCTGGATACTGTGATAACTCCAGGCCAGATCTCCTGCCTTATAAATATGGTAAGAGTTTCATAACACTTAAGTTTTATATGGAAGGTTTTACATGCTGTCTGTCTCAAGGGAGGGGAAAATAAAAAACTGGTTCCATGTGGGATTTTCATGTGCTTTCTTTTCACCTTCTTAATTCTCTGGAATTCCAGTTGAGGGAGCATGTTGTCCATTAGAGATCCCTTAAGATTTTGGTTTCAGTAATGACTAAAGCAGAATGGCATTATTGTTATGAAGGAAGAATAACACCATCATGGGATTTTTAAAGCTGCTCTTCTATGGCTAGTTAACATGTTAACATTGTTGCAGAAAATAATTACTTCATTATGGAATTGTGAGAATGAAAAAGTGAGCTTGCTTCTAAATAGGCTTAATTACTCTAGAAGTATTTTGTGCCAGTATTCCTATTCCAGAGACAGCAATTTGCATGGGGAATTATTCTGGAGTAGAGGTGGCTAAATCAATTACAATTTCCCTCCTGTCTTGACGAGAGCACACATTGACACTGTGTTGCTATACATGAGAATTTGAAAAAAGTGAATGTGCCTTACTCAAACTTCTGATTAGCTAGAGAATTTGGCTAAGATTACCAGAACAAAAAATTACAAAATGTGTTTACATTAAGAAATAAATTATATTTACATTCTATAAAAACTATTGTACCAACATAAGAATGTCACTGGCATTCTAACAAGCATTGGCTTAATCCAAACTTGCTTGCACAATTCCTTTTTTATGCATTGTCTTTAGCAGTTACATAATTATTCTGGCACATGTGGAATGTCAGAAAAATGAAAAGGTATCTTCTTTGCCCCAAGGGTTTGCAGTCTATTAGGACTGCTTTCTGGGCTGTGCACTTCCTCTGTTCCATAAGCTGGTTCCTAGCTAAGTCAGCTTTGAACACCGTGGGGGATACAGAAGCTGTCTGTGATTTAATTGACTGTGTTTATACTATTGTTATTTTAATCACTATTTTAAAGGAACATTTTCTCTTCTGTTGTCTTGCTCTTTAATCTATTTTGGAAATACTCAATGTAGTACCAGCAACATCACTCTTTTCAAAGCTGTGGTCTAATTAAAATGTGCTGAACCAAACAGGCAAAATCCACATTGTTCTTGTTTTTGCTCTGTGTGCAAATGACATTAAACAATATTTTGTCTAAGAGCAGCATTGTTCTGTGCAGCTTGTAAAAGTTAATGAACATGATGAACCCTTTAATAGCTCCATTCTTTTATTTACTAGCAGTGTGTGCCCCATTCCTAGAACAGCTTATCTCCTCCCAGCCATACAGATAAAGCACGCAATTCACAAAACATGGATTTCTGAAAATAACTGTTTCAGAAAGTTTTAACACTGTTTTAGGAGATGACTGTCTGTAAGACTGCTGTTCCTTGAAGTGCAATAACTTCTGAGAAGAAAAAGTGGTGTGTTTTGGTATGTACATTGGTCTTACAGATTTTTAGGATTGTTGAGGTGAGGTGATTTATAAGAGACTTTTTGGGTGGGATTTATTCTGTAAATAGCTTTAGAGAATTGGAGAAGATCAGAGCAAGATCTGACTGTGTAGGTCAGTTGCCTTAGTGAGTGGGAGAAAAAGAGCTGTGCCAGCACAAAACCATCAATGTAGAAGCAACTATACAACCAGAAGAATTCTTTTGTCAGCCTAGCTAATGTTGTTTGTGAAGGGAATGTTATAGTCCTAGCAGAAAACCCTCTTTCTCTTGGTAAGTGCTATGTAATTATGCCAGCAGAATTTCTGAAGTACAGTCAGGCAAAAAAGTTGGCACAAGCTTCAAGAGAGAAACCCTGAAGCAGTGCCAGAACAAAACTTTGTTGTTTAAGTTATGTGTGGTAAACAGATCTCAAGTTATTGTTCTGTGACAGATGAACTTCAATCTTTAATCATTGACATGATGATATTACTTACTTTGATTTTCCATCCAGAGTCCTCATTTTATTATTTTGGCTTAGACACTCACAAGAGCTTTTTTCAAATTAAATAGTGAAAGATAAAATTTTTCTTACTTTTTCCAGGTTACTATTTTTGTCGCATAATATCATTTTAACATGTCACAAATAAGAACTGACAAGGATTTCTGGAAGTCTTCAGTTTCTCCAGATGTTTAATGACCAACAGTCAAGTTTGGGTTCATGGCAGGAAATGCTCTGGCTGGACGTTCAGTGCTTGGTGTGCCCATTTTCTGCCAGAGCAACATGGAACTGGAGGTGTTCTGCTCCCATAGGAGAAGGCTGTAGGTCTGACATGTTTGTGTATGTCCGTGTACACTCCAAAGCACCAGCTCCTGCTCTGTGCTGGGCTGTGCTCCCTTCACCTGTACTCCCTTCACTGGTAAAAATGATTTGATTTCTTGACATCCTCTTCAGCAATTTGATGCCCTACTAGAACTGTCAGTGCTAAAACCATTCTTCTAAACAACAATCAGAAAATATGGTTCATACTGGTCTTTATAAATTGTCCCCAGGTGTCACTCCTGAGTCAGACAGATACATTTTAGAAACAAATCTGAGAATTGGTATTCCTTTTCTCTTTTTTCTTCCTGTTGTTTCTGCAGTTGATGCTTCTCTTCTTGCATTTTTTCCCATTGCTCTCTGTAAGGATGCCAAATCCAGCAGGCCAACTTGTGTGAATTATTCTTAGAGGATATCTTGGGGAATTTTTGAATTTTCAGTTACAGTAATGTAACTGCAGAAATACTTCCCTGGCAATACTTTGTGATTTATGGTTAAATGATTATTGTAGTTGATAAATCCTTTCTTATTTTGTCCAACTCTGCTAATTTCTGCCATCCTTTTGAAGCAAAATCAAATTAAAAGAAGTGAGCATTTCTTAGCATCAACATGTAATTGTTTGGAAAGCCAGTGCAAGCTCTGTAAATCCCATAATTGTACAAGAGCTGGAATGTAACTTTACTGGTAAGTAAGGTACATATTTATTATTCACTAAGGGTAAATAACACTGTAGGATAACCATCATGCCATACCATCATCTCAATTTTTTGTGTGTTTGCATAGTCTACATATAACAAATTGGTGTTCTGCTTAGAGGATTTAATGTGTATTATACAAGGCAATTGAAAAATTATTAATATAACATAACTACAGTTTCTAAGTAACAATATCCTTAATGTCACTTAATGAATTTCTTCTTAATGTTTCTGTTTTTTGTTTCATTTGTTGGCTGAATCCAATATTTTACTTTATAAACAGCTTCTCAATTCAAGTATAAAGCATCTCATATTAAAGCCAGTTGGTATAGCACACTTCTTCCAAAAAAGTGCTTAAAGGGTTGTTTGTTTGGGTTTTTTTAAATATTAGCTCCTTGCTATCAAAATTACTCAAAACTGAAGGTTGCACAAGAACCTTGTTAAGCTAGAAAATGTCTTTCTTACTCCTGGACATAGATTTTGAAATAATGTGTGCTTTAGATGTGTAGTGAGATCTGTCAGTGGGATCTATTGCTTATCAAGATTGATTGATTACATGCTTGCTTTCATGCCCTTGAGGAGAGGAACTTCTGAATGTTAGGATGTGCACAAAACAAAGGCAGCAGGCCATGACAACCATAATTCCTTATCACTTTTTGAACCACTTGTTGCCTGTGTTTTGTCATTGCACACATCACTGGCACTGTGTACAGCTAAGGGAAAAAGGCTGGGACTTAAATGCTGGCTGCTTAAAGGAATGACACAGTAGAGACCCTTTGCTGTCATTGCTCCCCAGTTTCCAATGTGTGAAAAATGTATTGCTTAATTATCAAGGATTTGTGGTTTGGGGCACATCTGTCAAAAAAATTAGCTTATCCTTAAAGGCTGTAAGCTTTGGGAAATAGTAGTCCAACTGTAGAGGGAGAATAATTGCTGTAAGAGACAGCATCATTCTCCAGAGCTCTGATGAAATGAGCTGTATTGTGCCTTTTACTTGGGGGAAAGTTTCCTAGAGTTTGACTAAAAACATGAGACTCCTTTGTATTTACTTTGTGTCTTATGAGAAATATGTCTGAACTCTAACCAGCCATATAGGAAAACTTTCTGGCCAACTGAGAGAGAAAGCATTTCTGCCACAATATCTTATTATCCTATATATACAATCTCAAATAATTAGGCATAAATTAATTTCTACAGTACTTAGAGTTTGACAGCACTTTTCAAATTAAGATATTGGTGCATTAGTTTGCCAAATGGATTTCTCTGGTGGACTTAGTTGCATGTCACCAGTAGATGATCAGCTGTTTAGATATATATACATTTTTTTTTTCTCTGTTGTTTCTGGCCTTTTTTCCAGGGCCTAGGATGTAAAACTCCATGAACTGACTGGATTAGTGAATTAAAGCTGCTTGCCATATGGTCAGGTAAGCCCTCCAGCCGTTCCTCACGTTTCAGAGTGAAGAGCAGGACTATCCCTTTCACTAACACCAAAACATTTAATCAGCTCATCTGTATACAATCTAACCACATCTTTGGTGACCTCCAGACATAGACACGTTTTGTTATTTCTTTCCTTGCTTTTAGATGAACATTTCTCTTGCAAAGTCCCCTTACAGTTTTTATGAATAGTACCAATATCATACCGAGTAGATATCAGTTGTAGGATACATCACAGCAACACATAGAGCAGGAGTGCATAACAAAGTCCAAAAAAGACAAATGTAAGGTGTTGCACCCCTGGAAAAGTAATCCAGGAGTGCAGCAAAGGCTGGGATCTTCCACTGAAGTCAGTGGATAAAAGCTTAAAGAATTGGATCAGCTTGTCTGTTCTGAAATTCACTTACTGTACCTGTGGATACCATGGATTGGTATCATGAATATCATGAAGTGGTTTCATGAGTATCTGCTTTCTTGAGATCACTGTTGAGAATGTGATTGTCCTCTCCATGGCTGAAAAGGCTAAACAGCATCTTAAAAGCAAAACCTGAAATTACTCTGTGCATAGAGTACCAAATGGTGCTTCATCAGAAAAAGGATGATATAGCAGCCGTAACAGGTTTCTTTCCCCAGAGTGTGATTCTGCAAGGCAGAACCAGTTTTATGACTTCAGCAGCAGCACTGGCTTCCTAGAGAAAGTTTTGGCATAACCCACAGTCTCTACCCTTATTTCCTTCTGTCACACCTAAATCAGATTTCATCAATTCCTATTTATCCACTAATCTTGAAGAGGGAGAAGAGCCTGTGATAGAAAGCCTTCATCTGTGCACCTGGCCCATAGAAACAAGTGCAGAAGCCACAATAAGCATTTCCATCTGCTAGAGACCAGAATACAGATCTGTTAGACTGCTCCACTAAAAACAGTTTGTGTATTCCCACATGGTGCATTTTGTGGGAAAATAAGGCTCATAGTAATGTGGTTTGAAATTACAACTCCTTATACAAGGTTTTCCTTTTATATTTCTGTAGTCAAAAAGGCAATTAACTTAAATACGATAAAGAGAGAGAGCCTGTAATTCTGACCTGTCTGTGGCAGTGATACTGGATAGAGGCAGTTATTGCTACTTGCTAGAAGTTATTAGTTAACTTTGTATTTAAAATAAATTCTATTAGAATAAAACATCAAGATACAAGTTAGCTGTGTAAACTACTTTGATTGTGACAGTCTGTAGTCAAAGCTTTTTATTTTTCCTGTGAGGAGACCAAATACATTTCCAGAAATGTTACATTCACTGTATATACATCTACCTGGGAAGAAGACGTCCTATAAACTTACTTTTCCATGCTGGGTACTGCAGTTTTAGCCCAATGCCAGTTCTGTATTGTGGAAAAAATAAGTGAAAAATGCAGATAATGTTCTGAATCAAAACCGTAAAATATTAATATAGCACTTATTTCATTATTAGAATGTAATCTTATTAATTTTTTCATAGAAATATGGTTATAAGCAAAAAAAAGTAGCTAAAACCCCCAAAATGAACTAAGCAAGAATGTCAGCCAAGCCCTAATAGATGATAAATGAGGCTAATTCAGAACTGAGAAGCAATCACCATGAAAAAAAAAACCCAGTTTTAGAGACAAGAACAATTATTATGAACTCCTGTTTGGAGATCTTTCTTCTCTACAGTTTGTAGTATTTAGCACCTGCTCTAGAAACATCTTCTATAAATAACCATTTTCTGTTTCAGACAAAATTTACATTGAAAACTATCTTGGTGCAGCTGCTCAGTTTTTCTAAAATTATGAATTGCCAAAAAAGGAACAGTAATTCCTTGGGGACCTCAGAGTTAAATCCTTTTTTTGTAACATGGTCCCATGTAGTGGAGCTGTGATGGAAGTCCATTATTACTGCTAGCTGTTCTTAGAGTTGCTCAAACTGAGACCTGAGAAGCCTTCTGTAGATGAGCCTCACTCTTTTACAATTTCTGTGGTTTTGTAGTTCCATAATTACTGCCCCTGATGGCACAGTGCCCCAAAAATGAATACTTTGATAATTTGCTGCTCTCTTGTACTCCTTGTCACCTCCGGTGTTCCAGCGCACCACCGCCCTCCTGTGAAAACTACTGTGAGAAGAGTAAGTAGATTTTTGCAATACTCTGTGGCTGTGCTGGACATCTTCATGCTGTATTTTACATTCAGGTTTGATGTGTTGGACATGTTTACTGTACATTAGTTATGGTCTATGATTAATGTAATGCATCTCTTTTATTTCATAAGGTACTGATTCAAGTGGAATTCTTTGGATTTGTTTGGGCATAGGGTTGATTTTAATATTCACTCTGTTTACCTTAATGGTCTTGTTGAAATGGAAGCACCTGAAGCAATTAAAAGAAAAACTGGAAAACACAGGTGAGTAAATTCTTCATCAAGTAATTTTAGATCATTGTACATTTTAGCTACTCTTAACATGTAAAAACATTGTATATATTCCAGATTCTCATGACTGTCTTTGTTGGATTGTTTGGTATTCCTCAAATAGTCTCCATGAAATTATCATAGTTATTAGGGAATAAATATCCAGATGTTGACTTGCAAAAGCAGCAATTTCTCTTTGTTGGTTCTGGATCCCTTGAGGATTGTGTTGTTGTATATTTATACCTGGCTTACTTGCTGCTGTTTGAGAAATCATTTATGAAACCTTAAAAGCAAAAAACTTTATAAGGGTTTCACCCTCACTGAATGCAAAAGGAATTGTTCCAGGCAGAGGATACACATTCAATATTAGCTTTTCATTTTATAAGACTTTAAATAATTTTATTTAATATTGTACTCTGTGAGAAGCATATGTGGTATATTTTGTGAAAGTGAAAAAAGATTTTTTTTTCCATTTTACAAATACTATATTTGTGAGTTTTCAGACAATAAATAATAACTGATTAGAAAACATGTGTTGAATTACTTCAATGCTTATTCTGAAGTAGAGGGTTGTATTTCATAGAACAAAAGATTATCATATGTAGCTACATTTTAAAACTTTCGCCATACCTTAAAATTTTCATTGAGGTTAGAGCATAGTTGGACCATAATGAAATTTGGATCTTTAATAGCTCTTTGTTTAGTATAGCACGATGTATGTACTAAATTAACTTCTGTATATTTACAGACTCCTCTGTGGAGCCGAATAATATTCTCAAGGCTAATACTGAAAGCAGTGTGAATACAGAAGAAATTAGACACACACTTCCAAGTGAAACATTAATGTATTCAGTGGAAGAATGCACTTGCAGTGACTGTGGCTTGGTAAAACCTCAGATTGGCTGTGAAACTTCATTTCCATTACCAGCTACTGAAGAACGAGCTGCTGTTCTAGTTACCACCAAATCTTTTGATTATTACAACTACATTCTGGGTGTTGGATGACTGGGAGAGAAGTGTATTTGTACTGAGTAATAATAAATGAGTTATTCCAGTATAGCTGTAAACCTTAATACTTGCAGTCAGTGGAGAAAGTAGTACATCATCCTTAGAGATCTCCCATTGTGCTTGCATTAGTATTGTCATATTATTTCTAATTCTAGTATTTCATTAGTCAAGTACTTCTACAATATTCTCAGACACTCAACTACTTACTGGAATTTTTAATTTTAGAAAGGCCTTACATAGGACAGCTTTTTCTGCCTTTAGAGATTGTACCTACTTACAGCAGATATATAAAAAATAAACAAGTTTGCAAATATGTATGTTCATGTTAGACTCAGATCTTGTGCCAAAAATTACTTGATGGTACACAAGGACTGTTCCAAGAGGCAGAAACGAAGACCTACATCCCCAGTCTTGAAAAGAGTAATTTCAACACTTGAAATAGGAATGTTCTAAAGATGGATATCCTGTAGAGTATGGAGGCCCCTGGGTTCAGAAGGCATCACTGGGTCACCCTAAGGGAGGCTGTGGTGCTGGGGAGCACAGATCACAGAAGCACAGAGTGTGCTGAGTCAGAAGGAACCCACCAGGGTCACTGAAGTCCCGCTCCTGGCCTTCACTGCAATCCCTTGTATTTCCTGGTGGTACAGGCTTTCCTTTCAGAGCCAAGTGTTTTCAGACTGAGATTTATTTCTTTTTTACTCATTTTTTTTACTTACCCTTGTTACAAGGATGGGCAATTAGTCATGCTAGACTACTCTGTGGCCTAAAATTAGGAATATATTTCTGTCACCTTGCCTTCCAAGCATTAATGTTACTTTCCTAATGTTAGGCCACAGTTTTATTCCTGGAAAACTGCAACAACAGAAGCAACAACCACACCAGCAACCACAACAACAATCATCTTTATTTGTAGCTAACATTCTACTTCAGGTTCCTGCATGAATGATGACGAATTGAAGTATTTCATTGC
This sequence comes from Hypocryptadius cinnamomeus, assembly GCA_013400635.1. Taxonomy (NCBI): domain Eukaryota; kingdom Metazoa; phylum Chordata; class Aves; order Passeriformes; family Zosteropidae; genus Hypocryptadius; species Hypocryptadius cinnamomeus. The sequence continues at coordinate 469 of VYZP01011543.1, read as the reverse complement.
ACGAAATCTACGACTGACGTGCTACAGCATCTTTAAGAGGCTGACACAAAGTTTGGGGCGAGTTGGGAGTTAAACGCTCTGTGTGGTTTTGGCCACACAGGACCAAAACCTCTCAAACAGGCCTAGAGACTCATTAAATTTGTTACTATAATTTTTTTATTTAACGAGCCTTTCCGAGCTTCCACCTTGCACAGCACAGCACATGCGGCAGCAGAGGACACTTTATCTCCACTTTTCTCACCCTTCCTTTGGCGGTGTCGCGTTGCTGCCCCGCATGATGCCTCTGCCCGGCTGGGGCCGGGCGGCTCCGGGGCCGGGGCGCGTTGAGGGCGCGGGGCCGCGCTAAGGAGCCGCGGGCCGGGAAGCGCTCCGCGGCGCTCCCGGGGCCGTGTTTACCTTCCGGGGCGCCGGGCGGGTTCCGGGGCGGGCGGTGGCTGCCGGCCCGGCCGTGGCTGTGCGGGAGAGCGGC
>VYZP01011542.1:6605-36162 GCA_013400635.1 Hypocryptadius cinnamomeus | reverse complement strand
TGTGGTGTATTTTTGGAGTGGGTTCTTTTTTAAGAAATCAAGTTGCGTTCAGAGTGGTGCTTTATAATCCAGAGATAGGACAGGAGCTTCCTGAAGTATTTGCATCTGTGAATAAACTTCCATGCATACAACCAAATCAATACAATCTCACACTTTACTAGAAGCTATTGCCAGTTATTGCAAACCACAGAACACAACACTATACCTGCTATTTTTTAGCTGGTACAGTCTTCTTCTACCTTCAATAAACATGCAACTTCTTTAAAATACCATGCCCTGTATCCCTGATTATTCACGTGGCTTAAGTCTTGTAAGTGGACACAGGGTGATCATACCCTAAATCCTGGTAAGCATGCCAGCACAGTTGTGGTACTGTGAATTTTAACATGTCTAAAAGTGAATTATTTGCCTTAGATTTAAGCTTTCTAATATGACATGTTCGGAGAGATAGTTCTATGAAATCTCTTTCAAAAGCTCATTCTCAGCATAGCAGTTAAGCTGATGCATTTGAATTGCACTTGAATTTTCCATACCAGATACAGTATCTAAAAATCTGTACCTTTCATTAAAAAACATGAGGAGTGTCTTCCATCTGAATCACTGAGGCAGAATACAAGTGGCTGACCAAAAAACAAGTCTTGTTTTAGATGTCCAGGGTAGTCTCCTAAGAAAATGAGGCTGAAGTTTGTGGCCCTGGGAGTTGGCAGCAGGAGCCAAGGCTCTTTCAGGAGCAGTGGTTTGTTGCCATTTGTTAGTTACAGTCTCGAAGCATGCTGGCAGTCTGTGCTGAGGCTGAGTCTCTTGAAGCATCTCCCTTGTTCTCAAGCTTGTTCTCTGTTTTTTCTCCCCAGCTTCTGGGCATGTTGTGTGCCTGTATAGTTCTATGTAGGAGGAGTCGGGATCCTGCCTACGAGCTGCTCATTGCTGGTGGAACCTATGCCTAGAAGAGAATTCCAACATGCAGTTCAATCTTCCCCCACTTCCCTGGAAGGTGAACGGGCCAGGTTTACTTCCACAGCTTTCTTGCCCCAAGCTTAGTCCAAGACACCTTTCAGACATGAGGGCAGCCGCACTGTGCACTGGTGACGGGCAAAACAACAGCTTTACACAAACCCATACAATTACCTGTGACTTTCACTGTTTTAGCCAGCTATTCATGTATCTAAATGTTTTAGTATGCTAGTAAACTTTCTAATTTCAGAACCATTTGCAAGTTAAGTGTAATTTGGTTGATATGAAAGTCAAAGGATGTGTGCCTATTTTGGTAGATTACCTCTAAGCATTAACTGGCTGATTCTTGCATATAGAGAGAGGAAATCTTCAACCTTCACTACATGGGACTTTTCTGGCCAAAGTTGTACAAAAGAAGCCAGCTGTATTTAATTTGAGAAGAAAAAATGTTTTAATCTTGCCCCTCACCAGTGTCACTTTTAAAAAAGAAAAAAAACCACTTAAGTCCAGTACACTTTATGTATAAAGAAATTGTAGGGGAAAAAAAACTAACCAATTTTAGGATTATGTGACTGCAATTTTGACCTTCAGAGATCCAGTCTTTCAAATATTAGTGGTTTAAAATACAAGCTGGCTTTTCAGGAGTATAATGTATGCACTACTGTTCTATAATGAAATATTTCATTTTTCTATGAAGAGCGTTTTATGTGTTGAGTGAACCGTTAGACTGTAGACCTTCAGTTGGTTTGGAAACAATGTAGCCATGTAGAGTAGCAAAGTAGTATGTGAAAGTGATCTCAACTGTAAATAATAAACCTGATTAAATAAATCTCTGTATATCCTCCCTATAAACATGTCTTGTTTTCTGTTTAAGATTCCAGTGTATTTGGTCCAGTGGAGTCTGGGTGTGCTGGATACACAAACTGTGTGAAAACAACAGTTTTGGGTGGCTTCACTTCGATAGATCTGAATTTATGGTTTGCTGGAAACCTGATTGTATTGTATTTCTTCTTTTTATTTGAAACAATAGCAGCGAAACACAGAACAACAAACTTGGCTGAACTCGATGGAAAGTTTACATCTTGTGCATACAATTAAGGAAGAATCTGTTGCCTCTAAACAGTGGGTAATGAATAGCTTTACCGTAACTGCTGTATGTTAATTATGTTTTAGTGTGTCTTGCGTTATTCACATACTTAGTCACTGCCCTACTTTCTGTGTCTTCAGGTTCTTCCTCCTTTGCAGAAGCCAGGAATGCTCAGAATTTTTACCAGTTGCTTATGTACAAAGCAGACATGCTCAGCTAAACTGACATCAAGATAATCTCTAAGTAAAGAAACATTGCTCAGAAAAAGAAAATTCTAGTGTGTACACACTTTTGAGGCCAGTGTGTTTATTGGGGGATTTTTCTCGGTGCTGTTACACTGCTGTGGAAGTGTACCTATGGAACACTGTTAACTTCTAAAGGTGGGTTTCAAATGATACTCCCTTGGGACTTAGATTTTCATTCTTAGTATAGCATTTGGCTCAACCCAGAGACCATCTGACTGTGGCATCACATTTCCCAGATGTGGCAGCAAGCCTGCTCACTGCATTTGATTATCTTCATATTGCATTGCATATTGTAAAGATGGAACTAGTATGATTGAGATGACCCTGACTTGTAAAAATCGGTATGGAGAGGTTGTATGACAGACTTGTGTTGCACAAAATAAGGCTAAGGATGCTTAAAAAGGTGGTCAGCTACAGGGCAGAAAGCAACTCACGGTCATGAGCCTGCATAGGCCCATTGGAAATGAGGATAGCTTGGGGGAAATAACAGTGCTTGTTAAGTGCTGGAAGACATGGATTTGAAGTACAGATGACTTGACAGTACTTGCATGTAAATGAAGGAAGTCTGTTTCCTCTTTAAAAAGCAGAATATTTGTCTGGAATGTGGAAACTGCTCAATATTTTGCAACTTTTTTTATAGTCTAAACAAAGCCCAACTGAACTTTTAACTGCTATGAATTAGTTTTTTCTAGGAACCTTCAAATCAAGTGACCTTCTTGAATTGCACAGTTTGTAGTAGGTCTTGGATGTGTGAATGAAGTTTCAATGGTGTTTGGGTTTTCTAAAATAAAAAATCCAACTTCACAAACCCACATACTACCCCCCCCAAAAGCCAGCCAAACACAGACTTGCAAGGGTCTAACACACCATGTTTTGTGTGGTTCACTGAAGCTGGGAACAAGTGGTGTAGGTCTGTGCCTTCCCTTTCTGAACAGACTTAATAAACTTTGGCTTGCATTAGGCAGGAGTGTTGGTGTGGCTGTAGTTTGGCCTTCCCAATTAATACATTCCTATCTGGCAGTGCATTTTAGGGGACAAGAGCTGATTTAGTTTCATTATAGCTCTTTTATTTCCTTGATTCCTCTGTCTGGTCTTTTAAGTTCCTGTATGAATTTCTTCTTGGCTATCTTGTAGCTGAGGAGTCTGAGAGGGCTCAGTGCAGACTGCACAGGAAATTATTCAGATTGGGTGAATCTGTGTGTGCTGCATGGAGCACACAGGCATGGAGCTCTCCTGCAGCAGTAAATCTTACCTGATCCAGTGGGGTTTAACACAGGAAATTAGAATTGCCTTCAGGATTTTTTAAATTTGGTTTTGTTGTTCTCACTGGTGTTAAAGTGACTTAAGTACATTGCAGTGCAAGCCCTGTGCTTTCCTGCCTTTCAGCGCCCTAATAGGAGGCTCATGAGAATTGGAGGATCTCATTCAGATTATGGTCTAGTAAGGCATGATCATCTCTATTTGCCTTAATAAACAGAGGAGGAGTGGTCTAACAAGCTCAATTTAACAAAGTTAGTGAAAAAAGAAGTTTCTGCCTTGATAGCCAGAAGAGGACAGCTCGTGAGATTCTTTAGTACTACAGTTTCAGATGAGATTTGAGGTAAGTACTTGTAATAATAGTATCAGTGATAGCCTTCAGAGTACAGTTAGTGGATCTTGTAACTGACTTAATCTTGGGCCTGAGCCAAATTCCTCTGGAATGCATGACAAGTCTGCAAGTGCAGTGGATCTTTGGTGTTCTGTGTGCTGTGTCCTGCAGCAGCAGCACGCTCTGGGGTGACTGCAGTGCTTGGAGAATGCCACCTGAGCCCCTACCCTGCCCCTTGCAGTCTTTGCTCTTGGGTGTCACCCCACTGACTGGGGCAGCTGTCCTTGCTACACGTAATAAGCTTAGTTTTACTTCTTTGGGCCTCTGATAGCTGATCTGTTCCCCTGGAGCTGCATTGAGCAGTTGAAAAGCTCTCTTGGGGGCAGCCACTTTTAAACCATGATGTAAGCTTGGGCTGTTGCTAAAAGGCACAGAGCAGACTTCCATCTGTGCCACATCTGAACTGATGTGAGCACAAAGCTTCCTCTGCCAAACTGCTGATGTGATGCAGTGCCCTATAAAGTGGCAACATAACTGGTTGTAGGCCGTGCCTGGCTGTGGGAGGGTAAGGTGCTGGCAGCGTTGGTCTGTTTCCCACTGTCCTGCAGATCAGTCTCCTATTCCTGGGCTGCTTCAGCACCCATCTCTCATGTCTGTTATGATAACTGAGTTTGCTATTTGTCCATCTCAGTTTTGGGACTGATTAGGAGAGAGCAAACTCATTGGCAGGTAGCAGAGTTCTGTTGCTGCTGATCTGTTGAAAGTCTGGGTATGATCTGATTTTGATGGGGCAGTAATAGTTTGCCTGTGCCCTACACAGCAGTAGGTGTAAACCTTGCCCTTCCACCGCCCCATGAAGGGATTATCTGCAAAACCCCTACAAGGTAGTCCTGAGGTAGTCCTGTAGCAAGTTGTGTTTCCTTCTGTACACCTTAACATAAGGTTTGGTGTTTAAAATAATGCTAAATTGCAGGACACTTGTTGCTAGGTGGAAGAGGAGGTGCTGGGGAAGCACAGCTGCTCCATGGCCATGTGCTGCCCCCTGGACATGTTTAATGTCCTGGCAGCTGCCCAGGGTGGCAGAGGTAAATATTAGATTTGTTCACCCGCTCCTTTATTTCTTCAGTCTGGCAATTGCCTTCACAGTACAGGTTTTGTGCTCACAATATGTATTTCGTCCAGGCTTATGCCTTTGATTTAGTCCTTGCTGTGGCTGCAGTAATCCCTGCTGGATCTGTGCCTGGCAACAGATGTTGCTTCTTTCTGGACTCCAGGACAGGAGGTCAGTTGTTCTGTGTGGGGTATTTACACTGTAGATGAACACAAAGTTTATTCAACATTTAAAAGCAGGGCAGAGTTTGTAGATTAAGTGTGGACATGAACTTAAACCTGCACAAGTGAGAGACTATCAGAGCTCCTGTCTGGGGACCTGAGACTTGCTGATCCTTCTGGAGCGAGCAAAGAAGCACTTCTTTCTGGTGATATGTGCTGAACCACATATTTTCTCTCACCTGCTTCTCTTGACCCTGAATGCTAAAGATATGTCAGAGCTTTTGAGTTGAAACTTCTTTCTTTGCCAGAGGGAAGCCTGCAGACTGGATTGCCTAACATGAGCCACAGCAGTGTGGGACCATGGAGCTGTTCCTGTTGGCACTCCAGAAAATAGACAGCTTTGCCTTCATTTGGATGTGTGGCGCTTCAGGTACCAGCTCTTCTCACCAAATGGGCTCCTGCCCCGTTTCAGGGAATAATTTAGGCATTTTCCAGGATAGCTGTCCTGTTAGACCTTTGCTAGGTCAGGCTGTGACTGACAACTGGAATGCACTTCCCTCATGCAAATAAAACATTTAGCAAACCACTGGCAGTTGTGGGGTTTGACAGTATCTAAGATGGCTTGCATGCACAAGCAGTCTGCTCTAGAAAACCACTTCTGAGATGGAGTTCTGAAGTTTTTCTCCCAGCTGGACAAAGGAAGCAGCAAGATCTGCTCTTGCCTGAGTCTGCCATTGAATTGCATTGAACAAGTCTGCCAGCACATGAGATGTGTGCAGAGGTAGTGTTCATACATGCCCAGCTGAGAGTAGGAGAGGGATAAAGCACCTGTGGCAAAGGTGGCATTGAGTCCTGTGCCAGCCTTTACCAAGCACCTCACAGGCAACAGGCAGGACTCAGTTCCCAGTACACGCTGTTGAACTAAGCACTCCTTGTACTTCCAGAGCTCACTAATGCCCCATCCTTGGGAAGCATGCTTGGAGCAGTAGTCTTGCACTCTGTGTTTTTGCCCTTTGAGTGCAATGTCCATTTTGAAAGCTTAAATCCAGCATTTATCCTGATAGCTTTGTTTCCCCCTATACAGTAACACCTTCAGCATTGAAAAGTGCACTGAGGATACGTTACAGACACTGCGGAAACATAAGTTAAATTTAGAACTTGTGCTGATAAGTGCTGTGGTTATAAAAGCTGGCACAGGACCCTGCAGAGCAGGGAGGATGCATTTCTCCAGATGCCTCCTCTCCCTCTTTGGTTTTGCATCCTCCCATGGCTGCTGAATTGAGCCGTGACCTAGTGAAACCTTTAGCTGCCACTTAGCGGAACGAAGTCACTGTCGCTTGAGTCCCCCTTCCTCAGCCAGGGTGCAGCCTTTCTCTGAAGACAAAGCACTTCTCACGTCTATCAGTGCATTGAAAGCTTTCCCATTCACACTTACGTTAGCATTCTTATCCTGGCAAGGTTAAAGTTCACCACTTTCCCAAGAAGTTCCTCCATGGACTGTTTTCGGCTTAAAAATTCAGAACAATCCTTCTTTAGATGCAGCTGTTGAGCATTTGTGTCCTTGCAGAGTGGAAGGGAATGCACTGAACTCGCCCACAGGCTCCCTGCACTGAGTGAGTGTTATCTCATGTCTGTAGCCCCTTCCTCAGAGCCAGCCGGTCCTGCTACAAAACGAGCACTGTGTACACAATATAATTTGTCCTTTTGTACGAGATTTTTCCATTGCAAATATTGATCCGACCACCACCCAATGCTCGCTTGTTTAGGCTGGGTCTGAGATTGAACAATCACCAAAATGCTGAGTGTGCCAGGAGGATTTTCAGCTCGGTGTCACAGTGGACTACAAGCTCCCCATGATGAATGGGGAAGTTGAGGGGTGAGGTGCGACTTCTCCAGACTCACACCTTTGCTTCTCGAAGCCATTGATTTATTCAAGGGTTTAGCCTGGGTTGCTTAAAAAATCCAAGTGTGTAATCCGACACGCAAGAAATTTCATTCACGTTGAGCTGGAATGTCTTGGGCTGTACTGTGTCCATTTACCCTGAGGCAGAGGCTGTGGCAAATGCCTGAATTTCAGTCAAAGAGAATTTCAAAGCACCGCTTTTGCAGCTGTAGCTCATTCAGCACTGCACTCAACACACTGGTTACTTCTCTTTATGTCTGCCTTGATTTGGTGCTCGGTTGAAGTCTCGTAAGAGTACCAAAGCTGGGATATGTGTGCTGGTTTAATCTTCCAAATCTGGTTAACAATGGCTCTTTTAGATCTGGTAAGTAAAATTCCTCCTGCCTTCAAACATCCTTTTAGGGTATTTGTTCCCACTTCACCTCTGCCCCCCAGCTGGTTTTGTACCCTCAGTCTTCAGGATGATATGTGGAATCCCTGTTTGCCTGGTGGATTTGGATGATACTTTTTCCTTAGAAATTTCAGGGATGTCAGCTCTGATTTCTGACGATTTTGCTGGGAGGTCACGATGATTTCTGTTACAGAGTTTTCTAACTAAAAGCAAGAATTAGTCTGTGCTTTCAGTCAGAATAGAACAACACAGTACCTTTGCCTTTTGGGCCAGTGTGTGGGACAGAATGGCTGCAGCCACATGTCACCCAGCAGTGATAGGCTGCAAATGTGCTCTTAATGGTGCCCCTGCAGCTTTGTCCCGGATCAGGTGTCAGCCGCCCTTTAGCAGCTGGTAGAAGGACAATTTGAGCACTGTACCACGTGGAACTGGCTAATTTGATGGAAATATGATTATCCAACTCTTCTAGAAACAGATCAGATTTGCACTGTGCAGGATCCAGGAGTGCACAAATCTGAGATAACTGTGGCTCTGAGCAAAATGTGAGCTGGCTGCCAAATTTAGGTAATTGCTAACAAAGAATAGATGATGGCTAACAGTTTGAGTAGTTCTTTGCTCTCTCAAGTGAATGTGGGTTGGCATTTTGTTAATAACATAATCACAGGCAGGACACTAATTCCTCTTCCAGAATCTCATTCTCCACAAAAACCCAGCCCATCAGCCCTTGTAGTCCCTTAGCAGCCATTTATTGTCCAGAAGACAGGTAAGACTCAGCATCACAACTTTGTTTCCTGTCTTGCTCTCTAGCTGTGAGTGTAGTTCCTGCGTAGGACATGGGAAGTACTGGTATTTGTGTGGCTGGTGACTGCTCTTGTGTTCAATGCCCCAGCCCTGCAAGCTGCAGAGCAAGGAAGCCGGGGGAAAGAGATGGTGCTGGACAGCCTAGGCTGCTGTTCAGGTCTCTGCAGTTTGTCCTGTCCCATGCAGAGTTATTGCCACTCCACACTGGAGGTGAACAGTGACTTTTCGTACCGTGTTTGGATAGCACTGATGTAGAGTCCCCTGTGCTGCTCAGCTGAGCCACGGCACAGTGATACTGCCAGGAGCTTCTGTGGTACCTCAGAGTGTGTGAATTACCCACCAGTGCTGAGCTGGGTGTTCCTCAGTGCCCACCCAGGCTCCTGTCAGACACCCAGCACCTGGTGCTTGGCTGAAATGGTCTCCTCTTGGATCCATGTGCTTCCACTTCGACTGCACCCAGTAATCAGTGAGGTGTGAGCTGCAAATGGCAGAAAATTACCTCTGGAGAGGAGACTCAGACCACGAGTTCAGCTCTTGAGACAGGAAGGAAGCCAAGATAAGAGTTTCTACTGTTTATGCCCATGATCTGTCACCACTCTGGCTGATGTGTGCTGGGCTTGTCCACACTACAGAGCTCAAGCCAGGGGTCCTGGGGGAGGTGGCAAACACTTCAATCCTTGATCAGTCACTGTGCTCCTGCTGTTGCTACATGCCCAGCTGGGAAGAGGTTGATTTCTTCCTCTTAGCTGCCTGGTTGTTGGAAATGCTGGAACCTGGTTGGCTGTATGGATCACTGAGCTTGGCAGGAGGCCTGGCTGTGTTGACTGTCCAGGAGCTGGGTCTGTTGGATCTCTTGTTTCTAGTCTGCTACTACTTTGTTGTTACTACTGCCTTGTGGGCTCTTAATATGCAGAAATCTGTTCTGTGCAGAGATGGACCTCACCCTACACTTGCAGACATTTCCTGATTATGTGTGGTTTTCATTGGTTAAATGTTATTTCATACAGGTTTTCCTGTTCTTCTCCTTAATTGGTAGTAAATGGTAAAATAAAACACATGTTTTGACTTTAGTATAAAAAAGCCACTGGAAAAGGCCCATTTCAGCTTCCCACCTTAGCTGAAAATTGAATAATAACTTGATTGTGTCAGTTTTATTGCCCAAATGTTACCAAACTGGAGAGGAAGTGTTAATAAGGGCAATGTTATTAAGGCAGTAACCTACAACTGACCTTCCTGCTTTTCCTACTGATGGGGGTGGGTAGATGGATGACACCTAAAATGTGGGTGTTCTCAGAGGGTGTGGGTATTTCTTCATATCTCTGTTCTATTTGTGACAAGTGCTGCCATGCAGATAGGGCAAACTGAAGAATTTGACTGATAAATAGTTCCAGGCCATATCTAGACAATGTGAAGCAGAGGATTCATGAGAAAACACTGCTGCTGCTTTTTCATTTCCTGAACAGTCTGGAGTTAGCATGTGGGACCCAAATGCTGTGACACTGGGGAGAGTTTGAAGTACCTATAGCCTCTCACCATTCAACAGTGTTTACTCGACAGAAGAAGAGATTGGTAGAAAGGAAATTGGTTTCCTGACTTTAACAGCAAAAATGTGGAATGATTTGATGGGAGAGAAACAGCAGCCACCATTCCACCAGCTGTCTGTTGGTGATGTAGACCATGTGGTCCATGGAAGCAAAGATGATCTGCAGTTGGGTCTCAGGGCAATCAAGACTAGCCCCTGCAGTGCCTTGTGTGAGGTTGGGCCCCAGGGAAGTGAGGAGTCCTGCAAAATCTGTGTCCCACATCAGTAAAGAAGGTGCATCTCACTGGTTTGGGGGTTTTTTTCTGTTTAATTAAGATAATCTGCAAAATATCCATCTAAATTTATTTATTTATTTATTGGTTCATTACAGTCTTCTTTGTGGAAGATTGAGTGTTCAAGAAGTGAATACATTAAATCTCTTGTGTTTTTGGTTTCCTCTCCTGCTGTAGCTAACAAGGGGTGCTGTGGCTGTCAGGCAGCCTCCCCTCTTTCTGTCCTGGCTGAGCTGGAGCCATTGTGCACCTTTGTGTCACTTGAGGTGTGTCACAGGAGCCTCCCCTTCCCTTCCAGCCCGGGCAGTGCTGCTGCTCTCACTCTGCTGCCTTCAGTGCCATCCCAGCAACCCGAGCCTGTGCTGGTGCCAGCGGCTCAGGACCCTCCAGCCCTGCTGTGGATGTGCTGGGGGGAACTGGGGAGTGTGGGAAGGACTGCGGGCAGCCAAAGGGAAAGGGCCTGGAACTTCTGTTCCATCCTTGAAGGAAGAAGTCAAATAAGATACTGCAAGTGCCTGATCTTCACTGTGTTTCATTTAAGAAAAGATTGCATTGACCATTACATCTTTTTCTTTTGTCCTAATTTCTCTTGTCTTTTTGTGTGTGTCTGAACTAACAGTCCCTCTCTCCTCCATGCCTTTTGGGTAGCAGTAAGATTAATTTTCATTGTCTTGATTCAGTTTTAAGGCTGAAACCTTGGCAAATGGTCATTCTGCCCCCAGAAATAGTTTGCTCTGATTCAAATTAAATCACCAGGTTTTAATTTTTTTTAACCATCTTGAAATGCTGAAAAGGGAAGAATGGCAGAAACTGTCCATCAATCCCTAGTACATTACAGTAACAGTTGGAAACATTCTTAAATATTAAACTAGAAAGACTGATAGAGCTGAAATCTGTGAAATACAGTGAACCTGCACAGTGTAACATCTCTGAAGAGGTTTTGTTGCAGAATGAGCACATTAGAGGTGGCTGGAAAGGATGTCCCTGTGGTAGAGGCTGCAGGCAGCAGAAGGAGCCAGAGCAGCCTGGGCAGCAGAGGCTGAGGGGGTGGAAGGGAGGCTGCCCTGCTGACATTGCAGGGGGAGGAAATTGGCAATTCTCTGGGGCTCAGGAGAGCAATCAGGGCAGTGCAGCACTGCTGGAGGCTTGGCTTAGCTGCTGTTTGTGTTGTTGGATTTTTAAACTTCATAATCCCAGAGAGGTGTTAGGGAAACCTTCCAGCCAAGGCAAAAGCAAGCCTTGGGCCCATCATCTGTCCCAGAATCCAGAGCAAAGCAAAGCCCATGGCTAGCATGGATTTCATTGTGTTAGGAGATGGTTGTGATGGGGAGTGCCTCAAGATTTCCTGTGAGGGATGTGTCTTGGTCCTTCAGGTGCTCCTCTCTGGGTGCATTCACTGTTTTTTTATTTTCATCCATGACTGATAAACCATCCTCTGTCAAAAATGCCAGCATGGCCTGTGCATGGAGAGAAAGGGATCTGTGGCAGAGAACGTGGCTGTCATGACCATAAGGGTGGCTCCCAGGCTGGCTGGGGACAGTCCTCCAGCCTGCAGAAACTGCACTTGCTTCTGTGATCCTTCCCTTTGCACAGCTGAGATCTGGGCAGGATTTTCCTCCCAGGATCACCAAGCTTTGAAACACTGCTGGCAGCACAGTGTGCTGAGGATAGGACTGTGCCAAAACATGCAAGCCCTCATCTCTCAGGAGTTTTTTCAGATAGTGTAGGCCAGGAGAATAATGGGATGAGGCAGGAGCAGGGGAGAGAAAAGCATGGTCAGTTGGTTTTTTCCTGACTGGTAGTTGTAGAAAACATTATTATTGGGAAGCTCTTGGCCAGCTGAAGCAGACCTTGTGTGCTGATTGTTTTCAGTGATAGAATATTTGTAAAGTCTGAGGACTGGGGCTTCTTTTCATCAAAGCTTTTCAAGGTAAGAGCCTGGCACGAAGCCTCGCCGCCCGTTCCTTTCTGCCGTCCACCAGCCGTCGTCGTTCTCTGCGATGACAACCACGATGTCTCCTTCACTGATGTCCAGTTCATCCACGTTCTGAAAGGAGACAGGGAAAGAGATGGGGATAGCCTCACAGCACAGGAGGGCCCAAGAAGTATCTGGTGGGTTTTTTTTAATCCTGCTCTTCATCAACAGTCTGCCAGTGTCCTTCTGGTTCTGAAATACCACGCAGTGAGGTATTAAGCATTTTGGCTATTTCTTTAGGATGCTCAGATTTCCCCAGCCGCCAGGGTGCCTCCTCCTGCACAGCCTGATGGTTTTATCACTGGGGAAGTCCAGAAAGGACTAAACACCACTCTCCTAAAGCAGCTCACCATGACCTGCATAGTCTGCAGGTGTTGCTAAATAGAACACAGCTTAATTCCCAAGGGGGATAACAGTTCCTCTGCTAATCCATGCCTGAAATAGGTCTCTCAGTTCTTCTAGCAGGGGACAGCAGTGACCAGTGGGGGACAGTGACTCTTGGACAGCAGTGACTTTCATCCCCAGACAAATGCAGCAGTTGCAAATAAGCTCTCCCTGAGCTCCCAGGCAGCCATCAGTGTTCAGTGGTGCTGTCCTATTTTCCATAGGAAACCACTTTGCTGCCCACAGTGTAGTAAATAGAAAACAGCATAAGGGAGCCTTCCAGAGATGTTTGAAGTGTCAGCTAAAACTGAATTTAATGCACCTGAGTAGGTAAGAACAGACTCAAGAAATGAGAGGCCTCAATGTACAATATACTAAAGGGAGTAACAGGCTCTTTTCTCAGCAGGGAATATCCCTGTGTGGCACAGTTTTAAGGGATTCCTGGAGAAATGAGGTGATCCAGTATTCTCCTGAGGGGAACTGCCATTAACAGTGTGGTGCTTTCAACTGTGCTTGCATGAAATTTCATGTAAATAATAAAAGAAAGTTTAAAATTAAGTCCAAAAAATCACCCCAGCATTGAATAAAAGGTGTTGGAATACTGCTGTACCTAAGGGGAAGTGCTCCTTTTGAGCTTTTCCCTCTGTTTTCATAATTTATCTGGCATTTATCTATTTTGTCACTGTCACATTTCTTCAACATTGGCTGTTGGTGGCAGGTCCCTTGGTGTGAGGCTCTCTCTGCACTGAGACATAAAACCTCCTGGATGCTGTTTCTTCTGCTGATCTAAAACTAACAAAAGGAACCTTTAAACTGACATGTAAAGCAAGTGGGGTTGGAGTCCAGCTTCTGGAGTCCATCTGAATTAGCAAATATTTATAATCAGTCCATTCACAACCTGTTACTAGTGGTATTTTATCTAGCTAGGACTGGAGTCAGGGAGAGTTCAACATCCCAGTTCAGGATCTAGGTTGTTATCTTTAACAGTCTTTTGTTGGCAGATGAACCACATCCACTGTGATTCTGCAGCTTGCAACGTGGAAGTACAGAGAAAGAATGTCCTTTATGGGATTCTGTCCTCTCCAGCATGGAGAACCAGTGTGCTGAACTGGAGCAGGACAGTTCATGTCCCTGGCTGTAAGATGACAGTAACATCTCCTTCACAGAATTTTCACTTTCAGGGTGTTTCAATCAGCATCACTTATTAAAAATGTGACTCTCTGAAGTGTTTATTTTGAAGCCTTTTTTTACCTGGGCTGTGTAGTCATAAAGCACTCTGTAGTCCTGTGATGACGTGATCTCAGCTTTTTCATTTACAAAAATGGATGCATAGACTCCTTCTGGTCTCTCTGCAAGGGGGGAAAACAAGGAAGAAATACCCAGCTCAGAAACAAAGAGTTCAGTTGCTTATAAAAGCGTGGGATCATATGCAAGAGTTCACAAATACAAGGGTTTCTGTTCTCTCTCTGCCTGGAGATGCACACATATAGAAAAGCTGCTGTGAGCTGTAGGTAAATCTTGCACAAAAACTGTCCCCCATTGATGGGATGACAATACACCCACTGAACTTCGTGGGAGGTCAGAAACTAGCTTCAGCCTCAGGTTGGGAAAAAGCTTCCTCCTGGTAAAACACAATCCAAGCCATCCAAGGGGGGAAACACTGATTAAAATGGTTTAACAAGTTGCTCTGAGGCTACAAAATTCTAGCAGTTCCCTGGCTCATGTAGGACTTTTCCATTTGAGAAAAATGGAAAATACTGTGCCAATGGGTCACCAGACATTTTCCCGTGGTTTATATAGCTCTCACATAGCTATTTGTCAGGGACATCAATTTTTTAGCAGATGTTTTGTTTTGATACAGCTTGTTGTAATTAGGGAAACTTCTCATTTCTTCCCAGCATCTGTCTGGGGGCTTCCCCTGCTGAGCACCAAGTGCAGCAAGAGAGAGTCTGGGCTGTGTTTCTGGGTGCCCAAGCAGGCAGGGCAGACAGAGGCAGTTGATTTTAAAGCTGTTTGAAAACAACTTTTCTTTTGGTAAGAACTACAGCTAAAATGCTTTTGTTTACTATCAAATCAATAAAAATGTATTAAACTGTTACTTTTTACACAGTCAAAATACTGTGTTTTAAATATCATCTGACAAATTCCTAGTTATAAGGATTACAAGGCAACCGTGTAACTGTGAGGTGAGATGGATATTTGTATTCATAAGCCATGTGCCTGGTGTGTTAAAAATTTTATGTATTCTGTGGGGCTTTTTCGTGGTAGTTATGCTACACAAAGAGAAAACTAATATCTGTGTCAGACTGCTGCTCTGAATGTACAGGCCCCCCTGCCTAGACGGAGGTTTTGAAGTCTCTATGGATTATTTGGCACTTTAAACTGGGAAATTTGTTAATACACATCCAAGCAAAATTAATTTCCAGACTACTCTTGCCTGACAACATGTGAATATCTGCTGTACGTTTCTGTTCCATGTCAAAGCCTGGTTTAGCAACATGATCTAAAACAAACACATCTGGTGAACTGATTTCCTGCAGAGCATACCCAGAGGAGGGGCTGAAGGAGTGGCAGTTTCCGTGTTGTTTTTGCTGCTCCCATGCAGTAGTCCAGAGAATCTGCAGAACCAAGAGAAGTCAAAACCAAAATGAGTGAACAGGCCTGGGTATGAGCATTCCTTCATCTCAGCTCTGAGTCAGCCTTCCCTCCATCTGCTTCACAGAGTAGATGTCATCTCTTACCAGGGCCTTCTATTTTCTTTTATGCTGTAGATATATTTATCTTCCTTTACAAATGTATTTTTAAAAATGCAGCAGACTATTGAACCATCAGCCTTCACTAAATTGTGCATGAAATGCAGCAGATAATATTTTTTTGTAGACCCAAAGGCTCATGGTGTGAAACTCCAATTATTCCACAATGTTAAAATGATGAAAATTGTCAGTTGCTTATAAGAGATTAACATCTCTTTGTGTTTAAGGAAAACCCTGATACAATTTAAAATACAGAGCTTGTGTAACAAGCCTTTCTAAAAGCTGTGAGTTTAAGTGAGTTTTTATTTTAATCTATCCCTGGTTATTTCCTGTATCACAGCTGGGTACTGAAGACTAAGTAAAGTGAGAAAATGGGTTAGGATTCTCAAGCAGAGATAGAAATAGCATTGCATGCTTAAGGCTCATTTAAAGGGTCTGATTTTTCAGCTAGTGAACATTCAGTTTTTCTGGAACATGGATATCCTCTCTCAAGAGTTCCTGAAAGACTCAGGCTGAGTCTCTCCAGGCTCCCTGCCCATGCTGCTCACAGTTGTGCTCTGAATGGCAGTACAATTGTCTTATGTAACTGCACAGGGTGCAGCACTGAATTCATTATTAGAGAAGATCCAGTTTCCAGCTGAAAAACAAAGCACTGTGTACAACCCTGAGCAGCTCCCTGGCAAGCCTGGACCACATTCCAAATGGGAGATCACTGCCTGCTTCTTGTCTTTGACATGTCATAGGGCTTGTTAAATTTTAAATCTCTCTGCTTTAACTGTGATGCCCTCCCCACTGTGAATTGGCCATTTTAATATAAAATATTTAAACCAATACAGGCACCATGCTCTTCTGCTGTTATAACTGCATCCATGTTCTAACATTTAGCAGCAGAAATGGATCAGAATGAGGAAAATTGCCTCCCTGATCATCACAGTTTTCCCACCCTGTGTTTTCCTCCTTTGATCCAGACAGAGAGAGCAGCTCTTTGTTCTGCTCAGCTGAGTGGTGCTGTAAGCATGGAGGGATGGCCCCAAAGGAAGGCTCTTCCAGCCTCTGCTCCCAGCCACATTCACCTTCACCCTCCCTGGAACAAACTGGTTTTGGTGCTACGTGCCCTGACTCAGCAGGAAGGAGGAAACGAGTGGCTGCTCCCCACTGCTGCCTGAATAATTGTGTGATGAACTCATCCCCTGTCCCTCTTCCCACTGGGGCACGCCAAGATTACTCTCACTCCATTTTAATACCTTCACTCCTTCTGTCAAATCACACTTACTGATACCTAGTGCCTCTTGCTACAATGGAGGAAGTAATGACTTTCCACGTGGTGTTTTGTCCCCAGGCGTGGCTGTTGCCGTGGGAAGTGACCTTTGGCTCTCACCTCTTGATCATCCCGCAGGACTGCGTGGGGCTGCTGCTGCGCCTGCCGGGCTCTCGGCTGTAGTAGCTCTCGTAGCCGATGGCATCTGCAGGGCAAGGAAAACGAGATGTTCCAACAGGAAACACCGTGAGAAAACTCTGTTTTCTCCCTGCCAGGATGTGACTGGGGCTGCTGGAGCAAACTGCAGGGCAGCACCTGTCTGCCCTCACCTGGAATGAGGATGGAGCTCAGGGCAGCCTGGGGGCTTGACAAAAGCCGTTCCAGTGGCTGTAAACAGCCACGGCCCTGGTGGAGGCACCCCTGGCCTGAGGCCATTCCAAGAGCTGGGACTGCCCTGATGAGGAAGGCACTTTCCTCCATGGCCGTTTCTTCTATGGCCTCAAAGCTCAGGATTTAAGGGGGCAGAGTATGGTCACTGAGTGCCCCAAACCGTGTTCGTGACAGAATTTGCTGCAGCACATTTTGTTTCTTCTTTCCTCAGTGTACCCAGTCAGGAATTTTTGTCAGAGCTGGGGAGATTTCTGAGTGTTATTGCCTGCAGCAATAACGAGCAATTTCCTGGTGTTTGCTTGTGTGTTTCCCCACCTTTCATACCTCCCCCATCCGCCTCCTGAGAGCTTATTTGCAGTTTACCCAGAGATATCTGGGTTTTGTTCTCTCAAACACATTTAGGTTGCAGTTCCTTCGCTCTCCCCTATGGTGTCGTTAAGGGTGAAATTCAGCCCATTTCCAAGTGTAACTTTACAGATGGAATAGTTACAGATGGATTTATTTGTCAGCTCAGAGCTCCCAGTGCAGTTCTTACAGCTGGTGGCCACGCAGCCTTTCTGCCTGCTCCTGTGAGAGCCAAACAAACACGAGTGAAGCCTGTGATAGTGTTTTATCTCAGCCCTGACACCAGCAAGTTAAGAAAGACATTAGACTTGGCTAAAGGTTATGTTGACATTCTCACACTGCGTCAGCCAAGGCACACAGAGCTAGGGTGTGAAGAATCCCTGCAAATAAGACTCATAGTAATTAGGGAGTTTTCTGACCAATTAAGGGTCTCCTGTTGCCCTTCTGCATTGTCACCTTGGTGCAGTTTCCAGCCTAGAGGGCATTGTAAGACTGGGTAGAAAAGGAAGTGAGCAAGACCATCAAAGTTTGGTCAGGATGAAGGTCTTCTGCCACACAATGCAAAATTACACGTGGGTTTCCTCCTGACTTTTGCAAATAATAGCACAGATCAACAGCTCACCATATGCTACAAGTGCAAACTCATTAGCCAGAGCTGTGGAGAAATTAGGATATTGCAGAACGTGTTCCAGAACATGTTCCTTCCTTCTAGAAGGCAGCAAAAATAAACAACAAAAAAACGAGTCAGGTTTTTCTTTGCCTTTCATAAAGATCTCAAGGGTTTTTTCCACCTAGTTCTTATTAGAAATGACTCTGATATGGCCATGAGCTTTTTGTAGAAATTTCCTAGGTGACTGGAGAATGACAAATCTCATATAGGAAAAAAACCCCAAAAACCTCAACAAAAAAAAAACTAGCTGAGAATTACACATTCCTTAGTATACAGAAGATTCTTCACACTGTTGCAAGGCACAGTTCTCCTTTCTGCCACTGAAAATGTAATTTTTCCTGGGTAAATTCTCCTTATCAGTGAATTTAAATCCCCTTTGTGAAGAAGAATAATCTATAGCAGCAAAATGGCATCCAGTGCATCAGTATCAATATAATAGTTTTTAAAAAAACCCCAAATCCCAATTTTTAACCACCATAAGAGTAATGGCAAAAAGGCTGTGTGAAAATCAGGCCTCAGATAACTCAGTGCTGAGTTAGTGGCAGCACCCAGCCCTGCTGAAGAAGGGCCTGGGGTGTAATTCCTGCCAGCTTTGAGCTCTGCAGTGAAATCAAAGGAGTGGAACTTGTTCTTGTAGGAGATAATTATCCCTAGGGATCAGGCCCTCAAACTGCTGATTTTGTACCTGTACAACTCCTAGCATGGAAGGGTTTTATGTAACTCTCTGGTGTTGCCTGTTGAAGTCCATGTGACACATCAGACAGCTCCTTTCCTGCAGGGTGTTTGGAGAACACCTACCCTGGAGCAGCAGGTTTTCATTTTCCATCTGCTCTTGCCTCGTGCTGGGTCGATCTCCATTTCAGACCAGAGGTTTTGAGCAAGGAAGTCAAGGAAAAGGCAGCTTTGGCTTGAATGGGCAGAGCCTGTGAACCTGACAGCAGTTCTGGGTGCTGGGACAAAGCCAATTTCATTCAGAATTTCTCCCAGACAAAGTCTTGGCTTATGCAAACTTCCTGAGAGCAGAAAATTTGTTATTCTCCATTGGGCATGTGAAGCAGAATAGAAAACTTCTCTGTGCTGCAAATGAAGAGGCAGCACCTCTGCCAAGGGGACACTGGGGTGCAGTTACTTGGTAAGGTGACTCTGTCTTGTCACCACTGCAGGAAGCTGAAGTTGCCATTTCTGCAAGGCAATTTGCCGCCTCCTTAGCGGTGTCAATTCAGCTGCACTGTGAAATGAGCCTGGCTGCATAGCCAAAACAAGTTTTTTCTTCCTTGGAGGGTTATTTTTAAGCTGGATCATTCTGCTATCCCACTTAGAGCATCACTCAGGCAGCGATGGCAGCACAGTGTGGGGGAAGTGAGCCACGGCAGGTGGGAAAGAAAAGTTGGAGCAGAAATTCCTCCAGCTGGTTTCACCTCCAAAGGACGTGTACTGCACAAGCCATCTGACAAGATCAGTAGGAATAATTACCTGGAGGTTGTGTTCCTGTCATTTTTGTCTTAATGAAGTAGTCTATGTCTGACTCTACAACACAGTTCTCCAAGCTGACCCGAACCTCTTCATACATCTACAAAACAGAATCCAAGAGTTTAATTTAACTTTTAATTGAATTAGCAAGCAATGCTCTTGTAGTAATTGTCCCCTTAAGAAACACTTTATACTTGGTACATGTCTGACCTGGCTGCTCTTTAGCCTGCCCCCTGTACCAATATTCTTGTAAACCTGTTTGTGCTCTGCATAGTCTTTAAAGAGAGCAGGACAAAGGCAGTCCAGAACTTTTCAATAAAGAAATTAATAGCAGGAAACAGCCATTCAGAGTCAAATCTAATGTATTCTTTACATCTTCCACTTCTGAGGCCGTGACTGGATGCCTTTTTTGAAATTGAGTCAGAGCCCAAATACACTCAGCAGAGTGTATTGGGAGCAGGAAGCGTTCCCCAGCACACCAAGGAGGACACATGCCACTGCCACCAAGCACTGTGACAGTCTGTGACACAGACTGCCTGCATGCACACGTGCATCTGGGTTGCATCTGGGAGAACAGGAGTGAGGCATTCCTCTGGAGCAGCGCTGCAGGGCAGGGCAGGGCAGGCTGTACCTCATCATCCTTCACACACTGCAAGGACAGCTGGTTGCAGTGCACCCACAGCGAGTTCCGCAGGATCGTGATGCGGTCGCACTCCTGCAGCTGGAAGACCTAAAGCCAAACAGGAAACGTGATGTAGCCTCGTGGCATTGAGTTATTGGCTCTGCAGGTGGGACAGGGCTGGGGATGCAAACCCATGCTGAGGGCACCATGGTAAAGGTTGTTTTTTCAGTTGGTGGTGATACTACATCTACTGTTCATGCTCATAAATTTGTTCTAATTGGTTGCAACCAAATTAAAGTTATATTTTAGGGACAAAAACAAAGCAGGGGAGAGGAATCCAGATCTGGATTTGACTGCTACCTCTGCTGTTGAGGATTTCAGAGTCAGGGTCCTGTCTGCCCATCACACTGAAATCTGGATGTTTAACAGATCAGTAGAGTACTGGCACGAAAGGCTTGTATTTATGTTAGAGGTAGAGGCAAAACTATTCACCTCTGCCATCTAAGATGCCTCTGTAAACTTTTCTCTTTTGAAAGTACTTGAGGCTCTCTGGAGTTGACTCTGCATATCAAAGGTTACTTTTGTGGTAAAGAGAAGGCATTTTTCTGTTTTCAGAGTTATTCCCTTCCTTCATCTGTCTGGTTTCCTCATGTTGCTGCACTGCTTAGGAAGAAGGAAGGGGGCAGAGAGAGAAGTGTGAACCGATTTGGGGGAAGAGGCAGATAAGCTCTTTCTTTAAAAACTTGAAAAAAACCAAATCACCCTGATCTCTACGTTTTACTATTAAAAGTAGAACAAAGTTTTGGTTTTCTATGAGGTGTGAAAATCTCAGATGCCTCCAGCCATCTGTCTCCATCTCTATTTGCTGGTAATTATGTCCAGAACACCACAAATGTATACAGCATTCAGCAGAACACTCAGTTGGGTATGCTTCCTGCCATCTAATAACTTACCAACTAAAGAAACCCAGAAAAAGGAATCTGTCAAGGGAGTAAGCTGCTGTGGGGACTGGTTTCTGAGAGTAAAGCTTTTAAAGAGAGCCTGCAAGGTGGAGGATGAGTATTTCAATGCTCATTCTGAACAAAAAGCCTGTGGCCCTCGAGGCTGCTGAAACAGCACCAGAGCCAACGGGGAATTTTCCAGGTAAATGGTGTCCTGTCAGGAAATGCAGTTAATCCAAGAGGGAAGTGTAGTGACTCTAGCCTTTCAAGCCCTTGTCAGCACCCAGAAAAGCACAGCTGGGTGCTGTGTTTGACACATCCCTGGTGCTGCTGGAGAACCAGGGCATTCCACGACAACGTGGCACAGCCCCTGTGACAAAGGCCACCCCAGAGCTGCCACTTGCCAGCCAGCATTTTCAGGCTGTGGTTGTCCAGCACACAGTAACAGACCCAAGCAACCCCAGCACTTCCAGATTCCCCACTATGCAGCCACAAGTGTAGGATTTTAAGCTGCTTTTTGTACTAATTGCTAGTTTAAAAAAAACCCAAAGAGTATCAGTTCTTCTGTCTACAAGCACTTTTAAAAGAAGGCATTAAAGATGCCCTGGCTTTATGAATGGCTGTTTGGATTAAGCAGTGGGCAGGTCACAAGCTCTGTGGGCTGGCCAGGATTTAGCTATATGGGACAAAAAAGAGTGTGAGGTTGTGAATGCTTCACTGTTGGCTTTTTAAGGAGGGAGAAAATATGCATCTTTGGAAGGCTAAGGCTTGGCATCATATCTGTGGAAATGTCTGTGCCAGTTGTGGGGCTTTTCAGTCCTCTCAGATAGGGAATATTTAAGAGGAAGCAGAGAACTGGAAATGTATCCTCCTGGCATTTTATTTTATGTGGAAATAAAGCCTGCAACAAGTAAATATAGCAAAATCAGACTTTAGCAGATGGGCAAATGTACTTGGAGGATTACTGTGATCAAATGAGTGGCTGATTTGCATGCCAACCAGTTCCTGTAAATTGTTGTGCAAAACTTAATAGCCAAGTGCAAATCCCCTTGTCCATCCTCAGTAAAATGGAGACAGAGACTTCTCTACCACTGCCTTTCAACTGAAAGATCATTTCATGGCAGAGGACAAATATTCTTGCAGGTGAATTTAAAGTGTTATGAAACATAAAGAGTGACTGGGGTATGTACCAGGTCATATATTGCTCCACCTCTCCCACCTCTGCACTTATTCTCCTCTTTTATTTTCACATAGCTATGCTGACCAAGCAAGGAGAATGTCAGTGACACAGGAGCAGCTATGTCTAAATAAGCTCTAGGTTTTGCAGTAATTTTGCAAAGACATCTGTTGAGACTCCACATAAAACAAACAGCAAAGCCCTTGGGATGGCATTTCAGGCCTTAGACTGAAATCTTCCAATGGGATAAAATAAAGAGTGTGCAAACATCACTGCAAAAGTCAATGTTTACCTCACAGGTTTTGATATGTTCCTGTTCCCACTCTGTCCTGACCTTATCCAGTTGCTCGATGTTCTGTTTGTAAACATTCTCTGTAAACATAGAACAGAAACCCAACCGTCAGAGAAAAAGTGCTACAGCCTTTCTCTCTTTTCTCCTATTGGGCCTTTCCTGTAATTTCTTACACTTCAGGCCTGTGGTTTGCTTGAGTATCACAACAATATGTGAGCTAAAACTGGTGGGGCACAATAATTATTGGGTTTTTTTCTTGGTAGCTATGTACTAGAGTAAAGATCTCTCTGTATGGTTTGCAGGTCAGTTATAAACTTTACTGTAGGGATAACACAATTCAGAGATGAAGAGCCTGGACCATGCTTGGGCAATGAGCATCTTTAGGCTCTTTCCATTCCAAGCCAGCCAGGTGAGCCATGTGTTTTTGTGTAAGCTGCTCCATGGGTAGGGAGGCACAAGCCTGAGCTCCTGAGCCAGCTCAGGTATGTGCTGGCCTGTCCTCCTGGGCATACCCACGTTTGTGGCTGGAGATCACTACTGTGCTCATGCACGTGGCCATGGGGGATGTGATTTGGGCTGCCTCGGGGCAACTTGAGTGTCAACTGTGCTTTCAAACTTGCTTCAAGAAGAGCTTTTCTTTCCTGGGTGAAGTCCCTAAAGGAAGTCTTCTGTAAATTCTTTAATGCAAGCAGAACACTGGCATTTCCACAAAGGGGAGTGAATGCCAATGACTGTCAGGTTGCTGCTCTTTAAAGGTTTCTTCATCAATGTTTGGGTAGGTGACCCTGACAGCCTGGGTGATTTGCATGTGTTCTATCAAAATCCTGTGCTGGTAGATCTTTGCTGAGAAGACTCATAGTTCAGTTCAGCTGCAAACAGCATCACCTGCTTCGTTTGCTGCATCTCTGCATTGCTTGGCTTTGTTCTGGCTCTGAAACAGGAAAAGAAACACCCCAAATTAACTTCTGACACATTTTTGCTTCTGCCCCAGTTTTTTGTGCTGCCTGCTCTCTTTTCCCCTCTAGGGGAGAGGCTCTAACTTGCAAGCACTTCCTGGCTGTCCCCCCTTTATGCACAGTTCTGCTGAATGTGTGCTGTGGAGAAGGGACCAGAATTTCCCAGGTGCAGCCATAGATGCAATGACTTCAAGGGAAAGCTTTCCATTCAGACATCCCTGCCAGAGGAGCTCAGAGCCAGTGTGATCCAGCCTGAAGCTGTGCTTGCTGGCTGAGCTGTTTTTTCCTCAATTGTTTGATGTGCTTTTCTAATAGATATTTGTAAGCAGAAATAAATGGCAGTTAAAATTCTTCATCTTTCAAGCTCCTCATGTAATACTCAGATGAAAAGCACACAGCTTTTAAAATACTTTGCAAATGCCAGATTATTTCCCATAATAACTCAGAAGCCTAAAAGCGAAATTCACTTGAAGTAGAAGTTCTCTGTTTTAAAAACCTGCAGCTTTTAGCAAATGAGAAAACAGCCATCACTGACAGGTCTGTACTCGCAGGTCCTTCTGCACAGATGGGATGACACCACAGTAATGCTCTGCTCTAGACATCAGTGTAATACATTCTTCCACCCTGCCCTTGAAGACAAGGCTCAGGTAGGGGCTCTTATGATCATATTCCTCATCACAGCTGGCTGGGAAACATGGAGTAAGCTGGGAACAGAAGTTTCATTCTTATTTGCTTCCTGGCCCAAACTGTTTGCAAATGCTGAGCAGAATTAAACAGCTTGTGTGCTGCCTCTGTGCACTCCCAACGTGCTGGCATGTTCAGGGAAGAAATGGCAATGGAGCACCCTGGCATCCTTCTGCATGAAAGGAGCTGGGTCAGGTTTAGCTGCCATTGAAGCTGTGAAATGTTTGGTGTCATTTTGGCAGGGCCAGGATTCCATCCCCTCTTTGCAGCTAAGCTGCAGGGGTTTGCTCATCAAAGACTAGGGAATGCTGGAAATAAAATGTAAAGTTCTGATGCTGTTTTTAGAGTCTCCACACCACCACCCCCCCACTCCTTGAGATGATTTTTGATCCTTTTTGCTTACACTGCACTGATTTTTATCGAGCCAAAGGGAGTTCATTTATTTTGTTTTCTCCATCTGTTTCCCTGTAAAATGTTCCCATTAAAAGTTAGTGAATTGTCAGCTGCAAGTATCAAGACGATGCAATGAAGGACTGCAGTGCCTTAATTTCCAAGGATTTATTTTTGAGTCTGTAAATTTAGTTGAAATTAAACTCACCATGAGGAGAAAAATGTTGAGGAAAAATATGCATTTTAATGTAAGATGCTGTGCCTACTAAGTGTAAGAGACCAAAAGGCAAAACTAACTGCATGACATATTTTTGACTTGGTTTTTTTTGTAATGAGTAATTTCAGAGAAAAATCCCATTCAGTTTCCTTTCAGGATTCATAGAGCAATTGGATCACAGCCTGGCATAAATTCATTAGATAACTTAGTCCCTTCCCAGAGGACTCCTTGGGGTTAATTTCAAGACAAAGCCCCTGGCATCCTGTGGAATGGATTTGATTGTATTCTCTTGTACCTGGAGAAGGCAAACCCCCCATTCTTCCCCCTGGACAGCACTGTCATCTCAGGTACCTTTTCTGTTTGCTTTGGGTTGCCTGCAGCGCTGGTGCGTTCAAAGGACTGCTCGGCCTCGTCCGCCTCCCTGCACTTCTGCTCGTAGGTCTTCTTGGACTGGGTGCAAATGAGATCACACATGAGGCTCTGCCTGGGGCAGCAAGGCTGGCTTCCCCCCAGAGATGTTCCAGCCACTTCCTCCTTTCCAGTCTGGGGTACCAGTGCCCAGTGTGGGCAATTGAAAAAAATCCCAATGGCACAGTAAGGAGGCAGGAAAATAGAACTGAAACATTGGAAGAGGGGCTGACAGCACAAACTGAATCTTTTTCTTGCAGCCCTGAAACTGTTTCCTTTGTACAACTGCAACTCCCTGCAGGGGTCAGGAAAGCACAGGCTGCTCTACCACCACTGGTGCACCAGGCATCTGCCCAGGAGCCACGGAGAGATGAATTTGGGAGCCCACGTTCCCAGGGTGGCCATGGGGTGGGTTGTCAGGTGTTGCCTTGGCCATTGCTCCAAGCTGTGAGGCAGAGCCAGCACCCCATAGGCAACAGTCTTGGTGTAGTTCTCAGAAGCAAGAGAAATCTTTATTTGCACCAAAACATCTGTGTATCTTAGAGATGCACTTAGAACCACCACATTTGGAAAAAAAAAATAAATCATTAGTACACTTCCAGCTGTAGCACTGACAGGTCTGCAACTACTTTCCTTTAGAGGCAGTTGCCCACTGGAAACCAAACCCAGCCACCTGTAATTTCTGTACCTACAAGCTTTCCAGATGGAGAGGATTCCTCCTGCCTACAAGATTCCCTCACTGTTCTTAAAATTGTACTTACACACACTGAAAAATTACATTTACTCCTCTAAACACCCTTGCCTAGAGAGAATGAAATCCTGTTTGACCTGGGGCACCATTCATCCTGCATTAACCTTCTGGAGACTTTTCAGTGGGTGCAGCAGGGAAGATCAGCTTCCTCCTCACAGCAGGAATTGCACACACACTCTTGCACACTCACACAGCTTTGACCTTTCTTTAAACAGAGGTACACGTGATACAGACTTTACTGGAGCCAGTTTGCATCAGGAAAGCTGCCCAAGCCCTCCCTGCTTACCTCCATTGTTTTCTTATAATGGGACACTTTGCTCTTTTGCATCCGCTCCATTGCAGACTCGTACTGTAAGAAACACACACGAGTCAGCAGTTCTTGCTTTGGATTTCTTCCTCCCCTTTCCAGCAGCAGCATTAGGAGAACCATAGTCAGGGCCTTTCTATAAGGCACCTCCCTGTGGGCAAAATTGCTTCACTCTGCTTTTATAAATGATGGGTTTCTAAGTGATACAGAGAGCACCAAAGTGGCAGGTAAAAAAATAATCCCAGATAGTTCTGCTTCAGTGGTTTCCATTAATAGCAGAGAGGATGTAGATCTGTATTTTCTTCCTTGCTTTTTTTTTTTTTTTCTTAAAGAGATGAAATACTGCCTCACCCAGTCACAGTGAACTCTGCCAGCAGGGCTCCTTTGCTGCTGCCAGAGCTTGATCCCACATCTCTGCAGACCAAACCACTGTCTCACACACATGAGCACAGGTAGCTGTCCATTTTCAATCCAAACAATTCCTGTCTCTTGTATATTCCATTGTTTCTGGCAACTTCATGCTCAGTGTGATTTGATTTCCATGCTGGAGTCATCTGGGCAGTGTTGGAAGGACAGTGCTGGGTTCTCTTTTGTGGTTTTAGTTGTGAGATGCCCAGCTTTATGTGACAATGAGACATGCTCCTACTGGCAGGGGATGGCTTTCTTCAGGGGGACTTTTGGTCCTTTAATCTTTACATTCTGCTCAAGCAAAACTCTCTCCAGGGCTACCCAGATGCTTGTTTCACACTGGGCACAGTCCTGAGACAGCTACAGTACAACACAAATCACAGCATTTTGGGAGGTTACCAAAACTGCTGACACCATCCAGCATGTCTAATGGTGGCTTCCTCACAGCCACATGCTGGACAGAGAAAAAAGCTTATCTAAGACTCCAAAGCAGTTTTTCCTCTTTTTTTTTNTCAATAACTCACAAAAGTTTTTTTCCTTTTTTTTTTTTTTTTTTTTTTTTTTTTTTTTTTTTTTCCCCAGGCCCCTCTAACTGTTCCCAGTCATCAAGTTGCAGGCTTACAGTTCTCAGCAGGAGGGAGCCTCTCTGCACATCCCAGTGGCAAAGGCAATGGGGGACAAATACTGGTGAACCTGCTGCCCACTGTCTGTCTTTTAATGCCTCACTTGCTTCAACAGATCACTGTCAACCTCAAATCTCAGTAGCAGCACTGGTTTCACCCACTTTCATATTCAGAATTCTTTGCTATTCCAAGTTCCTGTGTGTCAGGGGCTTGTAGACATACAATTTTTGTGGCAGTGGAGACTGGTTATATGCATTTTCACCTGTTTAAAATTAGCAAAGAAAGGAATATTTCTGTTACTCCTCCATCACTCAGTGCTGTCAGAGTGAAGGGATGGTCCTGTCTTTGTCTTCAACCCCACAGACCCAGACAAGGTGGGAGAGTGGTCACTGCTGTCTCTATTGAGAGCTATTTTTCAATAGACTTAGGGCTTGATGAGGTCATAGGGGATGAAATGGCCTTAAATACACTCAATTTTTTTATTATACAACATCAACTAGATGCTACTTATTCCATGTATTTGGAATTCAGCATATATTGCTGTTGCATCCAGCATGACATTAATTTGCTTTCATGTTTTTAAACATTTGTGTTATGCCTTTATTTAGTGCATGTTGGAGATTGTGCAGGGTCATATCAAAGAAAAACATTAGCAAGGGTATAAAAAAGAGAAAAGGAAGGATTAAGTTCTTACAGAAATAATAATAACAGCATCTGCAGTTACACCAGAGAGAGTAAAAGGGACTAAAGCCTCTGGCTCCTGAGTTCAGAGCACTACTTTATTTCCAGCTGGGATCAGAAAGAGATTTTTGTTCCACAGTCTCATCTATAGAGGGAGCAGGGCATGCTGGTAATTCTTTATGATCTTTTGCACAACTCCCACCCTATGGCTGGAGACAGGTCATCAGCACAGCCCATTGACCCAATCTCTTTCAACATTTCTCCAGTTTCTCACCTTTTTTCTTTGCTCCTTCTGCCTTTCTCGGAACTCCTCTATTCCTTTCAGTTCTTCCTTCAGCATTACTGCCAGCTGGATATGAGAGTTTCCAACACTTTCAATTTCTAAAGCAAATCAGAATTCATATTCAGTCATTGGGAAGGTCTTTAAAGATAAAGTCACATTTTTTAGGAGATGTTTCTGTGATGTGACTGCCTTAAGAGTTGTCACAAGCAGGGCAGCCTTAAAAAAGGTCTCCCTTGTGTTTCTGCATGCACTGCCATTGCTGAGGGCTCAAGAACAGAGTGAGTGTGTTTCTTCATGGCCCCATTTACCCCAGCTGCCCCCTTCCTTTGGGACTGAGGGTCAGGAGTTGTGGTGCAAAGGGAGGGAAGGAGCTCTGGCCTCCATCATCCCTGGGTGTGCTTTGCCCTGGCTGTGCTGCTGGGCTGTCACTGCTCCAGGGAGCTGCTGCCAGCAGTGGCCAGTCATCAGATGAGGTTGCATGCTGAGAATCTCCAAGGATCAGCCAAGATGGATTGAATTTCAGAGCACCTGGCTGGTGCTGTTTGAAATGGCTGGAAACTGCTCTGCATTTGTCAGCTTCAGTGCCTCTGAAATGGAACCCTGCATTTTCCAGAAATGCTGAACTCCCCTACCCAGGCCCTAAAAATATCTCAGTCCAGCAGCTGCTTTTCAAGAGGGAATTTTGGTGTAAACAGCAGGTGCCAGTGACCAGGTACAGTGTCCTGTTGGCTCTCATGGTGCTGCATTTTGTGTGTGTGAAAGGGTTTCATTGAGCCTTGGGCACATTTAGGCATCCTTTTTCTCCCCTCTTTGCACTCTATAGGCTGTGAAAGAAAAGCTGGGAATGGTGTGGGAACAGGATGGACACATTGGGTGCCTGTGTTTCCCAGGTCAGAAGGGAACAGGGAAATACTTACGTTGCTTGAGCATCTCAAATGCTTCCTTCAGTGTGCTGTGGGGAAGAAACAAGACACTTTATTAGTACTGGCTTCTAAGGGTGGGTTGGCAATCCAGGGAAAAAACCTTCCCTCAGAACCTCAAAGATCCACATAGAGATAAAACCCTTAACGGCCTCGTAATAAAAGCTGACCATGCTAACAAGCACAATAGCATCAATCTGTTACCATCAGGAAACGCAATAAAATGCTCCATGAAGCAGGGAATTGCACCACTCCTTCTGTGCACCCTCTTCCTCAGTCGCACTCTATTTGTGGCCGTGAATGTTTACAGCCCTTTCTCTCGTCTAGCACCATGCAGGTAGATACCAGTGAAACGCCGGCGGCCGGGGGGAGTGGGGTTTTTGGAGCAGTAGCCTGAAGGGTGGAGCGAAACATGAAGGGTGAAGTGACCTGAAGGGTGAAGCGCTGCGTGTGGCCCCATTGCTGTGCTCGGTGCCCGGTCCTGCGCCGCAGCAGCGCCCGCACCGCGTCTGCCGAGCACCCCCGTGTGCACCGCTGCTGCCGAGCATCCCTGCCCGTGTGCACCGCTGCTGCCGAGCATCCCTGCCCGTGTGCACCGC
>VYZP01011541.1:29650-61491 GCA_013400635.1 Hypocryptadius cinnamomeus | reverse complement strand
CAGAGGTGGCAGGGCTGATCCAGAGCAAATCCTGGGGTGAAGCTGCTGCTATTCCCACATGGAGAGGGAACACAGGTGGTTTTTACCTGGTTCTCCCAGGTGAAAAGAAGGAATGAGAGGAAACAGCCTCAGGTTGTGCCAGGGGAGGTTTAGAATGGATACTATAGAAACTTTCTCCACAGAAAATGTTGTTAGGCACTGGAACAGGCTGCCCAGGGCAGAGGTGGAGCTGCCATCCCAAAAACCACACGGATGTGGTGCTTGGGGACATGGTTTAGTGGTGGACATGGTGGGGCTGGATTCACAGCTGGATTGATGGTCTTGCAGGACTTTTCCAGCCTTAACAATTCCATGATTTTGACACCACAAGTGCCCTTTGCTCCCCTCACCTCCATGAGGAGCCAACAAACCCCAGCCCACAGCAACCCCGGGGCTGTGCTGGAGCAATAATTCCAATTTCCCACAAGCTCCAGTCCTGCATCCCCAGTTTTTTTCCTTTCTCATCCTAAATTGGCTTGGAATCACTCCTTTAATTCCCAGGATAAAGCGTCATCTGTGATCATGACACGCAGGGAGATAAAGGCAAAGAGCTTTTCCCCACACAACCTCTCCTTGACTCCTGCAACCTCTGCCTTGGCTGCTTTGTAACCCTGCCCAGTTAATTTTGTGCTCAGTGACTTATTCGAGGCACAAAGCCTCGCTAAAAAAACCTGCTCAGAAATTCATTAACTTCACAATTCTCTTGGCCTCACTCCAGCCAAATGATTCCATTTCTATGGTGCTCAAAATAAAGGAAAAGCGGGGCAGAATTGATCCAACCCACACACAGAGATTCCTGTCTGAGAGCCTGTGTGGGAACCAGCCCTGGTTAATCTGCACAGCCTTCCCCATGATTAATCCAGGCTAGGAAATATTTCCAATGGATTCCCTGCAGGTGACAAATTGGTGTCACAACAGCCCAGCTGACACTTTTAGGGGGGAAATGGAAAATGGCAATTTTTTAACTGTCTCAGCTTTTGGTTCCTCCCCAGTTTGTGCCTCGAGAACTCCAACACACGAGTGTAGAGCCTTTATTTACATTTCGTTTTTCATTCCTGCCAAATCCTCCCTTTCCCTTGGGTGCTGTCCCCTGTCAGACACCCCTTTGTGATGTCCTGATCCCCCAGTCAACACTTGGTTTCTTTTTCCTCTTAGCTGATCAAAATATCCTATAAAACTATGGGATTTCTGGCTCAGATTCCCACATGAGTTTAAGGGATCCTAAAATCCCAGAATGTTTTAGAAGCACCCTTAAAGACTATTTTGTTCCACACCCTGCCAGGGGCAGGGACACTTTCACTCAGATCATATTAAAAGAAATGCTGTGTGAATTGTGAATTCCTGATGCCTCCAGGCTTTCTTTCCCTTTTTTTTTCCCTTTGTGGAAGTGAACCTCTGTCCCCATTAGGACACTCCTGTGCCACCAGCTCTGAGATGTCATTTCACTTGAGCAGATAATTAGTGCAAAGACAGATTGCACTCCATCAAAGGATCATTTGTGAAGAGAGAGAGCAGCAAAGAAAAATCCTTTGCTCTGGGCTGCTCTTCCTTTTGTCAGCCTGGTGGGTTAAAAGGGAGGGAATCATCCCAGTGTAGGGGTGAAATATTCCTTTTCTTAAGCCACTCAAATCCCATCCAGTAGAAACCAGAACCATCTGCTTTACATTTCTGATTTTCCTGCTGCGTTACTTCCATGAAACCTGGAATAAAGAGGTATTTTTCCTGGCCTAACTGGATTTTCCAAAGATTCTTTTCCTTTTTTTACTTAACGTGCTTTGCAGGATGGTGGATTTGTCCTAGGTGGATTTCAGGTGGATTTCAGGTGGTCCACTAAGACGTGTCACCAAATGCCTTTCTTCTGATTAAGAAATTCCTTATTTACCAGTGATGCCCTTCATTCCAGGAACAAATTCTTTGTCCATTTGTGGCACATCCCACTCCTTCATCAGCAGGAGTATTAAATAAAGAGGGATTTTTCCTGGTCTAACTGGATTTTCCAAAGATTCTTTTCCTTTTTGTACTTAACATGCTTTGCAGGGCCGGGGATTTGTCCTGGTGGATTTCAGCGGATTCCAGGTGGATTCCAGGTAGATTCCAGATAGTCCAGTATGACTTGTCACCAAATGCCTTTCTTCTGATCAAGACATTCCTTGTTTTCCAGTGACACTCTTCATTCCAGGGATGAATCCTTTGTCCATTCGTGGCCCATCCCACTCCTTCAGCAGCAGGAATCCTGAGGAAGGAGCCGTTCCCGGAGCACTTTTGGGTGCTTTTCCGAGCTCTGCCTCCTGCTGAGAAACTTCCTGATGTTTTTTGTGCTCCCTGCAGGACCTTTTGTGGAGCTGCTCCTTCATTATGCTGCTCTCAGCCACCTAACTCAGCACATCGGAGCAATTTGGATCGTTCACCTTCCAGCTTATCCTTGGAATTCTGCTGATTCCGGGGCTCTGCTGTCCTGATCTCTCAATGTCAGCGGCTCTCAGTGCCTCCCCTGTGAGAGCAGGAGCTGTGCTAAATGAGCTGGGCAAGGCTGGGGAAGTTTCTCGAGGCAGCTTTTTGTTCCTGGAGACTTTGGAGCTTCGTCTCCAGCTCAGCTTTGGTTCACAGGCAGCCTCTTCCTTGTCTTTGGGGGCAAAAATCCAAATATTCTGTGTTTGGTGTAAATCACAGCAGAGGAATTGATTATTCCCCCGGTGCTCCTGAAGCAAAAATCCCAAACCACGTGGAGTGAAGTCTCCTGATTCCCTCTGGGATGATTTCTGCTGTTCCTGTTCCAACAACCTCTGGCTCCATGCTGGCCTGTCCTTTCTCTCCATTACAGATTTTCCAACTTTCCTTCGGCTCCGACAGCACAGCCTGGCCACACACCTGGAAGAAATCAGCCAAAAATCAAAGCTGCTTCCCAAAAATCAGTGAGAAGTGACCCAGAGGAGGTTCAGCCACCTCAAAGGCCTGAGTTCCACAGTCTGTTTCCAAGAGAAAAACCTGGAAGTGCTCAATTCCATGGAGTTGCTGCCTGACTCACCCTCTGCTTCCTTTCTAGACCAACCTGGTCTCAATATCTACCTTTAATGAGGTACTTTTTAATTAAGCATCATTAATCCCTGTTTCCTCCTGGGTTTTGCTGCTGTGCTCAAAGCAAGCAGAGACACAAGCATGGATTTCTGTACAGGACACAAATCGAATTTCATTCTTTCCAAATGAAAGATTTGGCCCATGTGCAGTTGGAATTATAAACCTGCACATGGATGGAAAATAAGGCATTCATGGAAATATGGAATAATTTGGGTTGGAAGGGGTCTTAAAGATCATCCCATGGCCAGGGACGTCTCCCACTATATCAGGGTGCTCCTTGGACACTTCCAGGGATGCCACAACTTCTCTGGGAATTCTATTCCAGGGCCTCTCCACTCTCCCAGCTAGGAATTTCTTCCCAATATTCCATCTATCCCTGCCTGACAGTGTTGTCCAAATGCTCCTGGAGCTCTGGAAGCCTTGGGAATGTGCTCATTCCCTGGGGAGCCTGGTTGGTGCCCCAGCACCCTCATCCAGTCCAAGGTGACAAATTCCTTATTTTGTGTCAGAATTCCTGCAGAAAGGAGGAAATCTGTGTGGAATCCGACTGTGTCTGTCGGCATCCATAAATAAACCATGGAAAACGAGGAGAATGGAAAAGGGAGCCCACAACAAACAATTCCATACAAAGAAAAACATCCAGATGGTCTGGACTGAAGAGAGTTCCCTTGGCTGACAGAGGAGGATGGGATAGAAAATGAAATGATGATGAGGGAGGATGGACAACTGCTGGAAGAGGGGAAAAAAATGGGAAATGTTGAAGAAAAGGGAACTGGGGTTTGTTAAAACAGCTCAGGAGGGGCAGATTGTGCAGGAACACAAGATCCTGGCTCCCAGCTCTTCAAAAAGAAGGAAAACAGGGGCTGTATATTGAGAGCTGGATTGGCAATTCCAGTCTCCAAGTGCCTTCAGCTGAACAATTCCTCAGTCAGGACCTGCAATTCCTATGTAATCCATGTTTAACATAAATGTCTTCCATGGGCTGCTCTCAATTCCCAGTCCTGAGAATTTCAGGCTTTTGCAAAAGGGATTCACTCAGTGAAGCATTTCTGGAGTGTGAAAGGAACTTTCGAGAAGGTGAGGAGAAATTAAAGAATGTGGTTAAATGCCATAAATTCATGGAATCACGGAATTGTTAAGTTTGGAAAGGACATCCAAGATCATCAATCCATCAACCAGCACCACAATGTTCTTCACCAAATTTTACTAAACTGGGCTGCTCAAACAGGGAATTTTCAGGATGACTCTTCCCCCAGCTATTGGATTTATCAGAGAAATTCAGGGAGCTGCTGGTTTGAGTGGAAAAGGAGATTTCTCCTGAAATGTTGCAAATGAGGGAAATAAATCCAATCCAGGCACGGCACAAAAGGAACTCTCAACAATTCCTGTCTGCTGATCCTTGATGGAAAATCTCAGCTCCCAGATAGACAGCAAGAATAAATCTGCACATGGGAATTCAGGGATTGATCCAGCACTGCCGGAATTTACCACCCTCCTGGATGCTCTGCCAAGCAGATGTTCCATGCTGGAATTTATCCTTTGGGAAAACTCAGTAAATTTATGATCCCAGAGTTTGTGATTTAATACCTGAGGGAGCTTTCCACCCTCAGGTTGTTACCAAAATTCCCATTCTGGGACCTTCCAAACTT
This sequence comes from Hypocryptadius cinnamomeus, assembly GCA_013400635.1. Lineage (NCBI taxonomy): Eukaryota > Metazoa > Chordata > Aves > Passeriformes > Zosteropidae > Hypocryptadius > Hypocryptadius cinnamomeus. The sequence goes on along the minus strand of VYZP01011541.1, from coordinate 56,728 downwards.
CCTCAGTCTAGGAATGGTTCGGATTTAAGTCAGATTAATTTAATCTTTGGGAAAACTCAATAAATTTATAATCCAGGGGTTTGTGATTTTAAAGTTTGGGGGGACTTAATCACCTGAGGGTCCTTTCCACCCTCACATTGTTATCAAAATTCCCATTCTGGGACCTTCCAAAGTTCCGTGGCCTAGGAATGGTTTGGATTTAAGCCAGATTTAACACAGAATTGTTAAACTGAGCGGGCTCTTGACTCCCATATTCAGAGTTGCCTTCCCTACATCAATTACTTTAAGGATCACTCTCTCCAAATTCTGCTTCCATAGTTACCTCTTTAATATGATTCATCTGCAGGGAAAAAAAATAATAAAAAAAAAAAAGAGCAGGAGTCAGCAAATGGAGTCTGGCAAGAAATGAATCAAATAAACTCAGAATTGTGGTCTGGATTAAATTCGATTTGAACAGAGCTGTGCATGGAGAACCCCCAGCCGGGAGTGAAAGGGAAAGGATTTGATGACATCAGCGATTCCCTGGGTCCATCCCCAGAGGATGATAAATAATATTTCCTCCAAGTCCTGAGCTCATCCAAAGCAGTTTTTAAGGAGTGTGTGCAGCATCTCAGGCCTTCAATTATTCCACTTTGGAGACCTTGGCGAGACAATTTGGAAGGATTTTAATATTGCTGCAATTGTCTGTGAGCTTCCTGCAAGGCCCAGAACTGATTTAATTCCTTTACTGAACATTTGCATCCTCCTTGAGATGGAGCAGGGAAATTTCCCTTGGAATCTGGGAATTTTTTGTCATTGGATTCAGTGACAGCAGCGCTATTTGATTCCACTCAGCAAATGGAATCTGGCAAGAAATGAATCAAATAAACTCAAAATCGTGGTCTGGATTAAATTCCATTTGACTGAGAACCCCCAGTCAGGAGTTAAGAGAAATTATTTGATGACATCAGCGATTCCCTGGGTCCATCCCCAGAGGATGATAAATAATATTTCCTCCAAGTCCTGAGCTCATCCAAAGCAGTTTTTAAGGAGTGTGTGCAGCCTCTCAGGCCTTCAGTTATTCCACTTTGGAGACCTCGGCGAGCGGAGGCAGCAGGAGATTGTTTGTGGGACAGCCTGAGACAATTTGGAAGGATTTTAATATTGCTGCAATTGTCTGTGAGCTTCCTGCAAGGCCCAGAACTGATTTAATTCCTTTACTGAACATTTGCATCCTCCTTGAGATGGAGCAGGGAAATTTCCCTTGGAATCTGGGAATTTTTTGTCATTGGATTCAGTGACAGCAGCACCCAGGAGCACAGACCCTTTTTGGCTTTGCTCATCTTTTTGCCCCAACCCACTTTAATTCGCCAAACTTTTAAAATTTGCTAAAATTTTGCCCTTTTCTTGGTTTTCCCATGAATTTCCAGCTATTCCTGCTTTTCTGCAGGATCCAGATGGACTCATGCTCTGCTCCAGTGTCTGAGTTGCAGTCACAGCAAGAGAGAAAAGAATTCCTGCTGCTGCAGCCTGGACTTTCAAAGGATTCATGGCAAGGAATATTCCTGTGGAGCCAGGAGTTGGAAAAACCTGAGGAAAAGGCTGTGGAAAAAATTGGAGTGGATAAAAGGAAACAAATGCTGAAGGTGCTCCAGCTCTTCCCAGACTTTTTGTTGCCCTCATCCAAATCTTGTCAAAAAAATTTGCTTGAGGTTGGAGCAGAACAGAACTCAGATGTTTCTCCTCACAGTGAATCCAAAAGCTCAGACTTCTCTGAAAATTGCCTGGAAATTTCATTCCATCCCAGGAATTCTTCCCACTTAAATCCATGGAATCTTTCAAATGTGTTTGACCTTTTCCTTTTCCTTTTCCTTTTCCTTTTCCTTTTCCTTTTCCTTTTCCTTTTCCTTTTCCTTTTCCTTTTCCTTTTCCTTTTCCTTTTCGCCTTTCCTCTTTCCCTTTCCCTTTTCCCTTTTTCCTTTCCCTTTTTCCCTTTTCCCCCTTCCCCTTTCCCTTTTCCCTTTTTCCCTTTCCGCATTTCCCCCCTGCTTTGAACTGGAATAATTTAGGAATCAGCTGTTCCCTACATCCAGAGGGTTTGGGTTTTTTTCCAAACAGACACTCTGAGTTTCTTTACACTCTACTAAATTCATAACACTGATGATTGTTTGATTTCTGGGAATGAATTTCCCAAAATTCCCCAGTGTTCCCATGGATCAAATCCCACTTTCCTTGGAGCAGAATAGCAGCAAGAAAAGCCCCCCAGAACCCACAACTCCCCGAGGATTCTGTTCTGACATAACAATTCCAGTCTTTAAATGGGAATTTATTCCTCCTTTGATCCAAACAATTTGATATTCCCAAAAACATAGAACACCTCAGATTTTTCCCAATGTACAAAAAGCTTTTATGTTTCCTTTTCAAGCCAAACCGAAGAGTGGAAGCCGCAGCTCCACGTTGCTCAGACACTTTTATTTCTCCTAAAAGGACCTGGCAGTTTGTTTTCCTTAGCCAGCTCCAAACCCTTTTTATCCAACTTCCCAGCAAAAACCTGGGAGAAAAACCTCACCCCTGTGATGAAAGTGCCTTTCAATTTTTGATGAAAATGCAAAGAGGAGCATCAAAACAGAGCTTCACTCTCTGTCAGGGAAAAGAGAAGCTTTCTTAGAGAAAAATGATGAAAATGAAATATTTTCTGCTATGGAAAACTCTGTTTACCAGGGAAAAGTTGGATATATGGAGCTGGAGAACTCAAAAATGTGCCAGGATTGAGGAATTAAGTGAAAAAAAATTGTTTTTCCTGAAATCCCACCTGTGTAGTTTGGATTCTATTATTTAGGAGTCATAAATAAATCCATATCCAGGCCTGGTATACATCCATAAATAAATATATGGATATAATTCATGTGGAGCAAACAAGGGCTGGGATTTTGCTATTAACTGGGAATCCTTTCATAATTGTTCTATCACTGCTTTTCCAGCCACACATTCCTCACTCCCATAATTCCACTCCTCATGGAGTTAAATCTCCTTGGACTGCAATTCTTGAAGAAATCTGGTTATTTTTCCATAAAATTGAACTCTTTGATTAAGAGGGAAATCTTCTTGTCATCCTTGATCCCTGGCTGAACTCCTGACTGATGTCAGGATTCATGGAATCAGGGAATGGTTTGGATTGGAAGGGACCTTAAATCCCATCCAGTGCCACCCCTGCCATGGCAGGGACACCTCCCACTGTCCCAGGCTGCTCCAGCCCCAGTGTCCAACCTGGCCTTGGGCACTGCCAGGGATCCAGGGGCAGCCACAGCTGCTCTGGCAATTCCAGCCCAGCCAGGAATTCCCAGTTCCCAATCTCCCATCCATCCCAGCCCTCTGGCAGTGGGAGCCATTCCCTGTGTCCTGTCCCTCCATGCCTTGTCCCCAGTCCCTCTCCAGCTCTCCTGGAGCCCCTTCAGGTCCTGCCAGGGGCTCTGAGCTCTCCCTGGAGCCTTCTCCTCTCCAGGTGAATATTCCCAGCTCTCCCAGCAGAGCTGCTCCATCCCTTGGATCATCCTGGTGCCTCCTCTGAGCTCTCTCCAGCCGCTCCACGTCCTCCCTGTGCTGAGGACCCTGAGCTGGATGCAGAATTCCAGGTGGGGTCTTCAGGACACCCCTTGTACCTGATTTTTAGTGCACTGGGCTATTTCTGCCTAAACCTTGGTGCAGTTTTAATTTCTGATCTCAGACAGACAAATATTAAATTATTACAATCTCAGACCTGCAGCACTTGGAGCTCAGGATCCATCAAAACCACGAAGGTAAAACCACATTTTTCCTGCTTCTCTGTCACGCTGTCAGGAGCATTTGGAGATTTGTATCCAATTTCCACCTCCTGAAGCTTTACAGGGAGAGCAGCATTTTAGCCTGCCAAGCTTTTCATGTTTTTCTTTAATCCCCAGGCTGACCTTCCCCTCCAAACAGCCTTGGATTAACATTCCAAAGGTCGGATGAGCACAAAGCCAAGTCAGGGCATCTTGCACAGTGTCAGTTTAGCTTCTCCTTGTATTCCAGGCCTTGGTTTGTTCGGCAGGAGATGGACAAGACAGGTGGAAAATCATCCTCAAAGGGCACCTGATGATTCCTCACAAATGCCAGGAACAGGGATGACAGCTGGATCTGGAGAAGGGATGTGCAGCAGGGCTCAGCCCAGCAGACCAGGCTCTGTTGAACTGGGTTTATCATCCTGGTGACCATCTGGGCTTCTCAGTGACCCCTCCAGGGCACCTTAAAATGAACAGATCTCTCTCTCTATTTATTCCAGACTGACTTTTTTTTGTGAAAATTTACCTTTTCATATGGAATTTGAAGTGGTTTGATGTCTTATTTATTGGGATTATTTTTTTCCCTCTCCACTCCACATCACTTTTGTGGGATAACTCCACGGAGCAGCTGCTCTGGATTGAGCTGGGGGCAAACAGAGCACCCAGATTGCTCCAAAATATTCCCTTGTCTCTGTTTTTTTTTTTGTTTTTGTTTTTTTTTTTGTTTGTTTGGTTTTTTTTTTAAAGTAGAAAAAGGTCTTTTGTATCCTGACAGATCCTTTGCTGGTGCAGCAGGGCTCAGCCCAGCTGACTGGGCTCTGTTAAACTGGATTTATCATCTCAGTGACCATCTGGGCTTTTCAGTGACCCCTCCAGGGCACCTTAAAAGAGAACAGATCTCTCTCTATTTATTCTAGAAATATATGTATTTTTTAACATTTACCTTTTCATATGGAATTTGAAGTGGTTTGATGTCTTATATTTTTTGGAATTGGGTTTTTTTTCCCGTCTCTGGGACTCCACACCCCATTTGTGGGATAACTGCATGGATTGAGCTGGAAGCAAACAAAGCATCCAGACTGCTCCAAAATACTTCTCCCTTTCTTTTTTTTTTCAGTAGGAAAAGTCTTTTGTACCCTGACAGATCCTTTGCTGGTGCTGAAATAGAATTTAACATCTCCCCCCTGCCTCAGCTGCCAAAATAATGGTGGAGTGAATGTCAAAACAAATGCAGGCACACCCAGATGTCCAAGATTTCCTGCAGGAGCTTGCCAGGAGTCTCTAATGTGGCATAACAAGGATTCTCCAGTCAGCTCTGGTGCCTCTCTGGTTTTTCTGAGAATTCCAGATGACTGGATGAACCACATCCTTGTGTTTTAATCCTGCAAACATCCCACTCAGTGTGGCTGCAGCCCAGCCCCTGGATCATCCTGGCTTGGTCAGTGGAGCACACATGGGATGTGGGATGTTCCACACCTCACAGATGCTGCTTCCATCACCCCCAGTGAATAAAAACTTCCAGTTCCAGAGCAGTTCATCTGTTCTGGGGTTACTGGTGCATGGCTGGTGCACCTCAGAATGGGATCACTCTGTGCTTGAGCATTATCCTGTCACGGAGGAATCCCAGGATCATTTGATGCCTTGGGANAGTTGTGCAGAGCCACAAGGTCCCCCCTGAGCCTCCTTTGCTCCAGGCTGAGCCCCTTCCCAGCTCCCTCAGGAATTCTCCAGCCCCTTCCCAGCTCCCTCAGGAATTCTCCAGACCCTTCCCAGCTCTATTCCCTGCCCTGGACACTCTCCAGCCCCTCCAGGTCCATCTTGTCATGAGGGGCCCAGAGCTGCCCTCAGGATTTGAGGTTCCTCAGCAGTTCCCAGCACAGGGACAATCCCTGCCCTGGTCCCACTGGTCACACCAGTGCAGGTCCCAGCAGGATGGTGACAATGTCCTTGGCTCCTGGGCTGGCCCTTGTCCAGGGCCTGCCCAGCCCTGGCAGTGACCATTCCTTGACTCTTAACGTGCTTCTCCTCCACTGGTCCCTCCAGGTGAGGACTCCCAGCATCCTACCAGGTTTGATGTCCTCCACTGGAGGCTTTTCTGGGATACCCAAAATTGACCCTCTGATCCCAGAAGGAAAAACAAATTCATTTTCTCCCTCAGGATCTCTTCACAGGTCCCTTCAGCCTCTCAGACATCCTCTGTTAGTGGCTTGTCTCCCTTGCAGTCGTGACAGAGAATTTATGAATAAAAAAACCTTCCAGACTAATTTTTTTTCATTTATTTTTAATTTCCATGGCTGCAAATGGCCTCCAACTCCAGAAAACAAAGAGAAGTTCCTGGATCCAAAGCTTTTAGGGGAAAAAAATCTTTTTGCCATTTATTGGGCACCTGAAAGTGGCATTTTTCCAGGTGTTTCCAGCACATCCCTTTATCTTTACTCACCACAGCAAAGCTGAGCCAGATCCACGCTGATTTTTAGCTGGAGTTTATTTAAGGGGAAGTGGGAGGAAAGATATTAATTATTGGGTCACTGCTGAGCTGTGCTTTGGGTTTGGTTTTGGCTCTGTGCTGGCGTTTTCTCCCTCAAACGACTCTTGAATTATTTTATTAATGGAAATGTGGGCAGATGGACTTGAAAATGCAACTCTTCACTGCCTCCAATGAGGATCTGCAGTAATTAAATGTTTTAGAGCAGTCTTAAAGCTTTATTCTGCTCTCTTTCAGCCGCCATAAAGCAGCTCCCTCTCCCAGTAACTGCCCATTCCATCCACGTGGATGCTCCCAGTGCTCCCATTTCTGACCCCCCCACACTCTCCCACACTTTAAACACCACATTGAAAATGTGTTTTTCCCTGTCCACATTTTTGGGGTTTTCTGGTGTGCCCAAAGCCGGTGCCAGGAGATGTCAGGTTGGACCTGGGTCCCGTTCTGGGATGTTTTTGCTGGACATGATGCAACTTCTAAAACATTTGAAATAACTTTACTCAGGGGTTTGTTTGTCTTTGCCTAGGGGGAGGGGAATGGGAAGTTTCTCCTGTTTCAAGGGTGAGGCTTGGTGAGTTTAACACCTGCACAGATCTGGAGGAGCCAGAAATCCAGAGGAGATAGTGACCATTAAAGGACATTAATGAAAATCAAGTCCAAACCACCCCTGGCATGGCTGGAGAAAATCTGGACACCATCCCTGGTATGGGAAAAGAGAGAGAAGAGAACCAAGAATGGAGATCAGTAACCAATAGGAAATGGAATGTTGAGAATTGGGTAATATGGGACCAGTGGACATTGAACCAAGGGATTTCTCTGGGTTTGTCATGTAGAAATGTGAAAAATCTCACAAAGACCATGTGGGATGGGATGATTTTCACTGCACAACCTGGGCAATGTGTGGATAAATGATTTCCATTGCACATGCTGGCCAGAATAAAGCAATGCCTTAATTCTCTAGCTCTAAAGAGATGTTTTTGGAGAGTTATTATTTTTCCTGCAAAGCTGTGGCTGCCTCTGGATCCCTGGAAGTGTCCAAGGCAAGGGCTTGGAGCACTCTGGGATAGTGGGAGGTGTCCCTGCCCATGGAATGGGATGAGCTTTAATGTCCCTTCCCACCCAAACCATTCTGGGATTCTTTGGGTCACAGGAGCCCTGGTTCCAATCTATCCCACTGCTGCCCATGAAGACCTTTGCACAGAGTTCCACGTGCCTCTCCCGAGGTTTTTGAGCTCTTCCTTTCTTTCCCACAGCCCCAGCTCCCTGCTTTGGCTCCTCTTCTCCTGCCATGGATCCAGCTCTCCTCAGCTCCCCGCTGAGTTCAACCCCATTATTTCTGTCCCTTCTGCTCTGCCTTTCCCTGTCATCTCTGCCCCCTCCCCTGGCTGTTCCTCGGCTCTTTCATCCCCATCCCTGCAGGTGCCACCTCTCCTGGCGGCATCAATGGCCATCGAGTGCCCTTCCTCCCGCGCAGCCTCTCCTCGTGCCAGGCCCACAACCCCGGCTCTTTGCAGAGCTGCCACTTCTGATCTCAGCTGACCCACTTTTTTTTTTTCTTTTATGAAGAAATGTTCAATCCCAAAAATTAAAACCCATTCAGAGCCTCTCGTTGCAGCAGGGAAAATCTGATCTGGTATCTGTTAATGCTGCATAATCGCAATCCTCTTCCATTAAAGCCATTGATTAAATGTCTAATTAAAAGCTGCCTGGATATGGATGGGGTTTAAATCTAGTGGAGGGCTGGGGTTTTGATGAACTCATTAATACAAATCTCATTTGTGAAGAGTCACAATGGCTTTGCTGATCAAAGCCAGGTTTACAGGGGAAAAAATGATCAAAAATAGCTTTTCTTTTGTATGTTTTTCCATATAAGTGCTTCTGGTGATCCTGAATTTGCCTTTAGTGCCCCCTCCTCGTTCTCTTTTGGCATTTTCTGAGCCTCACAGAAGTTTTAGCACCATCAGTTGGATCCTGGAGCTAAAGTAGGGATAACAATGGGAAAAGGCTCTCTGGGGTTAAACTCTTGGAGCTCTTCGATTGGAGGAGGGACCCCTGTTCCAAGCACATCCTGCATTCCCAGATCCCTTTTCCAAACCCATCCTGCATTCCCAGATCCCTTTTCCTAACACATCCTGCATTCCAGGTCCCTTTTCCTAACACATCCCACATTCCCAGATCCCTTTTCCAAACATCCCAGGAGGATGTGTTTGTATCCATTATGCCTTTTCCAAACCATCCCGCATTCCCAGATCCCTTTTCCAAACCATCTCACATTCCAGATCCCTTTTCCTAACACATCCTGCATTCCCAGAGCCCGTTTCCAAACACATCCTGCATTCGCAGATCCCTTTTCCAAGCACATCCCTCATTCCCAGGGCGGGATGTTCCCTATTCATCCCTCCCAGAAAATCCCAGAGCACTCAGCCCTGGGGAAATGAAGTTGCTGCAGGATTTAAATCACGCCGCTTTAGCCAGACCTGGATTTGTCCCACACAGAGTTCCCAGTGTCAAAGAGGTCCTGGGATAGGGGTGATTCCCACTGGATTGTGGAAATCACTGGAGAGAGGGAAAAGAAGTATTTAAAGGACAGGGGAAGACAAGATTCCCATTTGGAAATAGGATTTTGCTGGGTGAGATGCAAGACTTGCTTGAGGCTTTGATGAGGGAAGAGCAGGAATTGGGAGCTTTCCCAACCCTAAATTTTCAGCCCATCCTCTTCATCGGTGCTGGCACCAGGAGGTTCCAGGCTGGAGGTTTCCACAAAGCCACCACTGCTGCGGGTGACAGAGCTGTCACCTCTGCCCTCTGGGCTGGGCACCAACATTTGGACCTTAGGGGGACTTTGGTTCACCTCCAGAGCAGCAAAAACCCCGTTAAATATGGATCTGGGCAAGAACGAGGTGGGATTTAAGGTCCCTTCCAGCCCACACCATTCCAGGATTGTGTGATTTCCGTGGAAGCAGGGAGCAAGGCTTCAAGGGTTGGATGATCCTTGTGGAATCAGAATATCCTGTGGATCTGAGTTCTGCCGGTTATTAGAACAGCCCTGTCCCAAAATAGTGCAGCCGAATTAAAAAATAAGCACCAAAATTGAGGCTGGAAGAGGAATTTTCTGATCCACAGCTCTGGCTGGGATGTTTTAATTCCTGGATGGACCAAGGTGCATCATTCCCACACAAACTCTGACCCGGGACTGGTTTTCTGGGGTCCAGACAACGGAAAATAATGGATTTTTGGTGTAAAACGCTTTAGGAATGAGGTGTGAATCCACTGAATTGCTGGGAATACAGAGCAGGAGGCTGGAAAACTCCTCCCAGCAACCACACCTGGCTGAGGGATTTGTCCCCTCCACACACTCCAATGTTTACTCAGGGTTTGGAGATCACAAAAACACTTTGTAGCTGCTGACAGCAACAAGAAAAGGAAGGAAAACATTGCCTTGATCCAGTTCAGGAGGTTCCAAATCCCCCAAAGAGCAGATTAATTACTTGAGAGGCTTTCAGAGTGTGCCTTAATCCTGTTCACCTTTCCTTCGACATCTGGTTTTAATTCCAAAACAAGAAAATTACCAAAAGCTCTTTGTCCCCTCCGTAATTGCTTCCTCAGGGTGAAAAAAACCACCCCAAACCCTGCAGTCAAAATTATTTCAGATTTCTCAGCTGCTCCTGGTGTAAGGGGGGTTTTGCATCATTACAGCAATGGATCGAGAGGTGATTAAAAGGTTGTGTTAATTCCTCAGTTATTGTCTCCATTTCCTGGGAGCTGGGAAGCTCCCTGCTCCTGGAGGATGAGTGGAATGATGAGCAGGATGATGCTGATTGCACAACAGGTAATTTGGGAAGAGTTTAAGAGGTCTTGAGAGCCAGAGCTGGAAAGTTTTGGAGCTCAGGGTTTGTAACCTCGGGGTTGGTGGGGAAGGATTTTTGCCACAATTCCCGGTTTTCTGGGGGATCCAGGCAGTTGTGTTTTTAAAGGATGAAAGGAATGGGATGGAACTTTGGGATGAGCTCTCACCAGGACTGAGTTCATTCTGGAATCTCTGTTCCAGGAAAATGCAGGAGGCTCCAGGATGAAGGGCATGCTTTAAACTGACAGGGATTTGATTTAGGTGGGATATTGGGAATAAATTCCTGCCTGTGAGGGTGGGGAAGCCCTGGAATGGAATTCCCAGAGCAGCTGTGGCTGCCCCTGGATCCCTGGCAGTGCCCAAGGCCAGGCTGGACATTGGGCTTGGAGCAGCCTGGGGCAGTGGGAGGTGTCCCTGCCATGGCAGGGGTGGGAATGGGATGGGATTTAAGGTCCCTTCCATCCCAACCCACTCTGGGATTCTGGAATTACAGAGGGATTCTGGAATTACAGAGACCCACATGCTGAGGAAAGGAAGGGAGTGAAGGGAATACAGATATTTGTTTCTAGAAGGAAGTGATCAGGAAGCCTGGAGGGAATAAAGAAGGTATTTTCCTGCTAGAATTCCCACTCAAATGAGGGAATGGGAATTTCTGAGGATTTCTCCCTGTCTGTGCAGCTGTCAAATCCCATTTTCCTTTTGCTGCTGGCATCATTCAGGAATTCCCAGCTTCATAGACAACCATCAGGGTCTAAAGGATTTAAAAGTGTAAGAATATTTATAATTAGGACCATTTTGAATAGGTTTTATTGCTTACCTTTGCTATTATTTATTGCTTACCTATTGCTTACCTTTTGTTTATTATTATTATCATTACTATTATTATCATCATCATCATCATCATCAATAACTCTTCCATTATTATAATACCCACAAACCAAGTTTGGAATTCCAAGCTTTTGTCTCTCTAGGATAACTATGATTGGAATAAATATTTTTACATAAATACATTTTTATTTTCATTGATGAGTCACTGCAAATTCCCACCAACCTTTGGCACATCCAGGGAATTAAAACTGATTTATGAACCCTTGCAGGTTGGGTTTCATCTCCCGAAATTTTCCTTGGGAAAAGTTAAATCCCTTCCTTTGTTTTCCCTCGGAAATGAGGAGGATCAGGGATCCCTGAAGAAGGAATTATCCCATCCACAGATGAATTATCCATCTTTTAGCAAGGAATGTGTCCCTGCCCAAGGTAGAAGGGTTTTGAAGGTTCCCTTCCAACCCAAACTCCACAATTTTGATTCCAATATATTTTTTCCTCCACAAGCTCCGAATTTTCCTTCCTCTTGTTCCTCAGCCAGGCTGGCTTTGCTCCTCACGTGTCAAACCTTGCTCTGGAGACAGAATTATTAATTCCTTGCAGATTTCCTTGGATGCATCCTGCAACAGTGGCTGAGCAGTTCCCAAATCCAATTTTTTTGTCACCTCAGTGAAAGCAGAGTTGATTTTTAATCTGTTTTCAGAGAGAAGAGAGATGCACACTGAGAATTCCTTTAGTTATCCCTGATTTTGGGTTAGGACACCTTGGAGCAGAGATTCCAGAGATTTAACTGCATTTAGCACTTTTTATGCAAATGCAATTCCATCCTAATTCAGATGAATCCAGGAATTCTCAGCACATTCACAAAACAATCCCTGGGGTCTCACCTAATCCTGGGAAAAGGAGAGGAATGAAGAGTGACTGCCCACAGGAAATGTGGGAATGGAGCTAATTCGGGGAAAAATGCCAGATTTTAGGAACCTGGAGTAAGGAGAACAAGAATTCCAGGTCCCTCAAATTCCTTAATCCTCTGCATCCCTTATTCCCAGCCCAGACAAGAGATCCAAGCTGAGTTTCTGAATCCCACTTTAATTTGGGTTTGATCCTGAATCCAGAAATTTCCATCTATGAGCCTTAATTTGTTGTTTTCTTCCTAAATTTCCCTCTCTGGTTCCAACTGCATTTAGCACTATTCCAGCAGATCTAATTCCTTCAAATTTAGCTGATTTTGGGAATTCTCAGCACATTTACAAAACAATTGTTGGGGTCTCACTTAATCCTGGGAAAAGGAGAGGAACAAACAGTGACTGCTTGCAGGAAGTATGGAAGCAGAGCTAATTTGGGGGAAAATCCCAGATTTTAGGAATTTGGGGTGAGGAGAGAAAGCTAAACCAGAATTCCAGGTCCCTTAAATTCCTAAATCCTCTGCATCCCTTATTTTCAACTCAGCCAAGAGATCCAGGCTGAGCTCCTGAATCCCACCCCAGAAATCCACTTTGATTCCTCCATGAAACCAATTTTGAAACTCAAATATTGGTTCCAACTCCCTCTCATTTTCCTGTAAATTCCAAAATGCTTTTCCCAGCAGGAATTCTCTTGGGATTTCTCTCAGCACTGCTGCACAAGGGTTGATATTCCATGGCTGAGTGGATTTGTGGGATAAATTGAGGGGGTTTTGGGGTAGGAACATTTTTCCAGCTCATACCAAGTTTGGGGTTTTTTTGTTCATTTAGGATTGGAATATTTTTGTTCATTTGGGTTTTGTTTTTTTTTTCTTTGAGGCAGGAAATATTGTAGTATCTCATACCAGGTTTGGGGGTTTGTGTTCATTTGGATTTGAGATATTTTGGTTCATTTGGGTTTGGGGTTTTTTTTGGTTGGTTGGGTTTAGGGTTTTTTTTGAGGCAGGGAATGTTGTATCTCATACCAGGTTTGGGGGGGTTTTGATTCATTTGGCTTTAGTGTTTTTTGGTTGGTTGGGTTTTGTTTTTTGTTTTTGTTTTTGTTTTTGTTTTTGTCATTACTCTTATTATTTTCCCCTGCTCCCCATATAATTTTAGGGAAAAGAGTGAAGATATTCATCTCTCACCATCCCAATTTCACCCATTTATGAGATAAATTCTGCTGCTAGAAAGGAGAATTTAGGATTTAGACTCTCCTGCTTTTCCATCTAAATGCTCGGAACAGATCCCAACCCTCCAAATCCCATCCCAGCCAGCTGCTCTTCCACCAAATTCCATGTTTAACTTCCAGCACACGGATTATTCCCGCCCTGCTTCAGGAAATCTCCCGAGCAGGTGCTCAGATCCTGAAGAAGTTGAATTCCTGCCTGGATCCAGCCCAAATCTTCATAATAGGGGAACAATTTGGCTTCCAGGCTAGAAATTGCAAATTCCAGGCACAAATGAATTGCCACTCCTTGATTCCCAATGAATTATTCCAAACATTTCTCCATCTGCTTTTATTCCACTTTTTTTTGTTCCTTTTGTTCCTCCTGCACATCCATCTGCTGCTCCATGGGGAAGCAGTGCAGGAACTCAGCTGGTAAACAAAAACTTCTCTTTTCCAAACATTCCAAACTTTTGGAAATGTGAGATCCTCTTTCTCAAGGAAAAGATTTTCCTCTGAAAAAGGCAGGGATTCATCTCCTCTCTAGATCTTCCCAAAGGAGGCTGATCAGCAGCACAGGGATGGAGCAGAGGGATTCATCCCAAGCAGAGAGGTTTCATTTCAAACTCACCAGGAAATTCCCATTTAAAGGAGAAAAGCTGGATGCATCCCGAAAATATCCTTTAAACCTCAACATGAACCTGCCAGACCCATGGTTCTGCTGGGAAATTTGGGATCTGAAAAGCTCCTGGAGAATTGGGTGATTCTCTCTTTACAGTTTTTCATGGAATCATGGCATGGTTTGGGTTGGAATTAGATGATCCTAAAGATCCATTCCCACCCAAACCATTCCATGGGCAGGGACACTTCCCACTCTTCCCTTTGGCTGGATTCCCTGTGTGTTATTTCCAACATTCCTGGAATTCTTGTGCTTCAGCTGAGGCTCTCAACATCAGCCAGGAAGGTTCAGCCTTTCCTGTGATGAGTCATTCCCAAAAATAATGTCTGGAGGGAGAAAAGAGTGGGATCTTGGCAGGAAAATGAAGATTTGGGAATAAAAACTCTTTCCTACGTGGAGCAGGGCTTGGCACAACTTCCAAGGTAGGGAAGGATTTGGTCCCAAAGAGCTGCATTTTAATGGAGAAATCCATTCCAGGTGCTAATTTTTGCCATCTTCCCAAAATCCCGAGTCATGAGGCCCCTGAAATAATGGAATTGTGGAGTGTTTAAGTTTGGAAAAGCCCTCTGGGATTATGGAGTCCAAGCACTTCCAGCGCTGCCAAAGCCACCACTGCCCCATGACCCCAAGTGCCACATCCACATGGATTTAAATCCCTCCAGGAATGGGAATCTGTCCTATCCCTATTAGAAAGTCTGGGACATCTGAAGTCCTGGATTCCAAAATAAAGTAGGGAAATTTTAGGTAAATATATTTCCTTTTTTTTTCCCCAATATTTAGGGGAAGCTTAAAATACTTCTTTTTTTTTTTATTTTTTTTGTGGAATCAGTTTTCCATAAAACTTCCCATAAGGAGTCAATAAATCTTTCTGAATGCTGGCTGTATAAATAATGGGAAAAATTGAATTTATTGGCATATAAAATCCCACAATTAATTGGCTGATGGCCTGACAGACCCTTCCATGCTCAGGAGATTTGGCTGCTTCCATCACATCTTCTGGAATATGTGAAGTGACCTTTCCTATAAATTAGGATTTAGGATTTGACATGAATATCCCTTCTGGATTTCTTTTGGAAGGAACACAAGAATCTCATGAAGGTCATCACTGTTTTCTCAGTTTGATTTTTGTGATTTAGGGGATAAACCAGTGTGGGGTTATCTCTGAAATAACCAAGCTGGTCATGGACAAAATCCAGGAGAGAATTTTCCATTTTAAAAGGAAAAGCTGTTGATCATTCCATGGCTTTTCCAAGTCTCAGGCACTTCTGGTTTAACTGCCCCCCATGCCCAAAGCGTGTTTCCATGTCTGAATTCCAGAAGTCTTTGGAATATGGGGAGAAGGGGTTGTAGCCCACTCCATCCTCATGGAAGCCGGAGTTGGTCAGCCTGTTCCTGTCTCCATGACAACCATGAATTTAGGAATCACCTCAGTGCCTGTTTGAGATGGTTCATCCCAAACAAAATGGAGACAATGGCACAAAATGTGGGAATCCAGTTCTGGGTTTATAATGGATAAAGAGACTTCACCTAGCTGGGATGAGAATTAGAGATAATTAGACTGGAATGCCGTGGGTTGTCCTTGGATTGCTATCCTGGAAGGGAATTCAGGATTGCAGGTGTGGGACTGCATTGCTATTTTAATATATTGGAATTCAAGAAATCCTGGAATGGTTTGGGTTGGAAGGGACCTTAAATCCCATCCCTTTCCACCCCATTCCATGGGCAGGGACACCTTCCACTGTCCCAGGCTGCTCCAAGCCCCAGTGTCCAACCTGGCCTTGGGCACTTCCAGGGATCCAGGGGCAGCCACAGCTGCTCTGGCAATTCCAGCCCAGCCCCTCCCCACCCTCCCAGCCAGGAATTCCTAATTCCCAATATCCAATATCTAAACCTGCTGCCGTACCCCCTTGTTCTGTTCATGCTCTTGTTAATAGTTCACTCCAGAGCAGATCATTCCATGGGGTCTGCAGAATCCAGATTTACAGGATTTCTCCCATTTCCCACATCCACTTCACTTCCCAAACCGAAGAGTAGGATTGCTCATAATTCCATATTATTTTTGTGACCAAGGTCAAAAGAGATCAAATTTGAAGAGAATTCCTCCTTTTCTCAGCTATAAAAGTCATGGAATCCCAGAATGAATTGGGTTGGAAGGGACCTTCAAACCAACCCATTCCTAACCTCTGCCATGGGCAGGGAGCATTCCAAAGTGGTGGCTGATCATCCTTATGGATGAACCAACCTTGCAGGAGATCAGGAAAATTGATTCCAGGTCCAAGAAGCAACATCCCAGTTTTAGAAGTGAAATCAGATGTTTCAAAATTCCCCAGCTGAGGATACTGATAGAATTCCTTGTCCCTGGGCAGTGGATGACCAAGGAAAACCTGGAGCAGCTCCTCCAGACATGCAGCAGTGGGAGGAGATTGGCTGTGCCTCCCACCCTGGAATGGAGTTCGTGCTGTGAGAATAAAATGGGAAAATTGGGAAGATAAATGAAGTCACTGCAGCCATGACGTGGAAATATGGAAGTAAAATGATTAAAAAAGGGGAATGTTCAAATGGATGGGACATAAAAAGCCGGCAATTCATGGAAGAATGAAAGGAATGTTTTATATCCTGTCGCCATCTACTGGATCTCAGCTGCAGCAGGAGGATCATAGAATCACAATTTCGGGATGGTTTGGGTTGGAAGGACCTTAAGGATCATGCAGTGTCACCCCATTCCAAGGGCATGGACACCTCCCACTGTCCCAGGCTGCTCCAAGTGTCCAACCTGGCCTTGGACATTGCCAGGAATCCAGGGGCAAACACAGTTGCTCTGGGAATTCCACCCTCCCAGCCAGGAATTCCCGATTCCCAATGTCCCATCCATCCCTGCCCTCTGGCAGTGGGAAGCCAAGGACTGTTTTCCATCCCTGCTGTTATCCCATGATCCAGGGAGGAGTTTCTCAAATTGTGACAATTGTCACCAAATGGGGTTCCCTGTGCCAGGGTCACCCAAGGGCATCTGGAAGGAGGATGAGGTTTCGTGTCCCAAGCCAACATATCTGCACTCTTGACTCCCAGGGATCCATGGATGTGTCCAGTGGGATATCCCAGCTGTCCCCACTATGGTACCTGTGGAAATCCTCCTTGCAGGGAAAACTGGGAAAAACTGAGCAACCTGGGATAGTGGGAGGTGTCCCTGCCCTGGCAGGGGTGGGACAAGATGGGTTTGAAGGTCGTTTCCCACTCAAACCAGTCTGGGATGCTGGGATTCTATGAGGGATTAGGGAAAATATCCCAATTATTTATAAAAAGGAGGATGAGAGCACCTTCAAAGGGGTCAGGGCTGGCTCTTCCCATCCCAGCAGAGCCTGAGGGACAGGAAGGCTTTCCTGGAGGACAATATTCCAATGCCACCTCCTCCCTGTGCCTGCCACACCTCACTCCAACCTGGGAATGACTGGGAAGAGCAGCTGGAGCTGCAGGCTGTTCCCACTGCCAGCACCAGGGAGGAGAACCTCAAACCAAGGGATTCCTTCAACCCAAATCAATGACCGAGACCTCGAGGACTCTTTGATTGGGGTTGGGATGGGATTTAAGGTCCCTTCCCACCCAAACCATTCCGTGAGGTCCCACAAAGCACAGGGAACACCTCCGAGCCAGGGAATGTGAAGGGAAGAGGTTTGGAAGCTCTCCTGGAGCAGGAATTGAGGCTGTTCCCACTGCCAGCACCAGGGAGGAGAACCTCAAACCAGCAGATTCCTTCAACCCAAATCAATGACTGAGACCTCGAGGAATCTTTGATTAGGATTGATTAAAGGTGCTATCAGTTATAGGGGCTTTCCCGTTTTCCAGGTAGTGGGGTAACTCTGCAATGGAATTTTCTGCATAAAGCCCACATTCCCTCACTTCCAGAGGTCTGGGTTTTGTGGGAATGGTTTGGTGCACTCAGGTATAAGGAATACACCTGGAAGGGTCAGGATGAGAGCTGGATGCTGATTTTGGGATCCTCTTTGCTGCTGCAGCAGCAGCTGGCAGTCAGACAAAGTTTGCCCTCTATTTCTGGGGATCCTGCCTTTCCTAAGGAGCATTGCCAGTAAATTAATCAGAACATTCCTGATATTTGGGGGTTTGAGGCACGAAAGTTGCTTGGTGGGATTTGTCCCTGTGGACTGGGTTTGGAGCAGCTGATCCCTGAGAGAGGGCACTTCTTAATGAGAGGGGAAAATGTGGGAACTACAAATATCCAACAAAGCCTGGATTAAAGTCCCTGCTAGAAGTTTCGCCTTCAAGCTCTGCCTGAAACACTGACCTGCCTCTTTTGATGTGTTTTGAGCTTGTTAAATGTTTGGGAATCTTTCCCTGTGGAGGTTTTGGGGTCAGGGCCGTGGCTGTGGCCCCATAATAACTCTGCTGACATCGGAGTGGGGAGGATGAGAGGGACACACGGGACTACCCTCATGCTCCTCAGATATCTCCTCCAAAGGTCATCCAAAAACTGACCCTGACATCACAGCCAGCCCCAGATCCATCCCCAGACAGTTCAGGAGGAGAAATAAACCCAGCAGAAAAGGGATTTCCGTCATTAAATATCAGATGAGGTCTCGCTTCTGAGCCCCAAAAGGCCCAAGGATCAGATTTATTTTGTGACCTGAAAGCAAAAATGTTGATTGAGGAAGAGAATTGGAAAAGGCAAAGTCACAGCACCAGATATTCACCCAAAATTAAGGTCGTGGAGGTGAGAAGCAGCTTTGCTTTTGGTTTTTAATGTCGTCAGAAGCTGGAGCCATAATTACCCCCTAATCCTTTAAATTATGCTGTGTAATAGGGGGAGGGAAGGAAGCAGACCATTCCCACTTTTCCTGGGAAAGGTTTTCCCTCCCACCCCTCTGCCTTTATGACTCATTTGCAATGAGGGGCTCAGCCCTGATTGTGTCCCAGGAGCCACCCAGGGAACGTCAAAGTCTGGGCTGGGAGCTGAACTTGTGCTTAAGTCGTTTTGTTATTTATTGATTTGCTTTTATGCCCTAAAATCTCTGTTTTTGTAAACAAAACCAGGCCTAAATCTGTTTTTTAAACATGCCCAGCTCTGACCTAACTAAACTCACGCTGCTGCCTTGGTTTAAGCACAGAGTTCCCCTGAAATCCTTTCAGGTGAGGCCCAGGATGAAGACAGAACTGATTTAATTCACAGCACGTCCCACCAGATGCAATACCTGGAACACCTGGAATTGCCTCCTGCTTCCAACCTCTTTGTTCCATTCAGAATTCCACATCCATGAGCTTGTGGCTCTACCCAACTTTTCCAGTCCAATTCTCAGTGTTTGCTCTCAGCCTGGATTTAGCTTGGAAAAAAGGTTCTGTTTCAGAGATGAAGGGCTTGTCTGCCTCAAAGCTTCTTTTTAAATATTATTTTTGCTTCTTACACAAAGATTTATTTTTAAAAAACCATCAAAATCCAGCTGCAATTTTCCCTCAAGCCTTGCTGTTATTAATCATCATGGAGATGGATTCTTGTGGAAGACAGAATTAACTTTTTAATTGTTAAGTATGGGATGTGGAAGGACATTTTGGGAGCCTCCAGTGTGATCTGGGGGTGCTCCTCAACAGAGTGTGACAACACAAAACAAGGCCACCAGCCATGGGGGACAGGTTTGGAATCAATTTGAGCATCACCTGTGACACAGTGACACCAGAAACGAGGGAGAGGTGAATTTACAACCTGATGATCCCAATTTCTGGGCAGATCCCAGTTTGCCAATCACTAGGAGCTGCTGGTTTCTCTCTTGGTCCATGCAGGGGTTTATCCACACCAAATCCTGGTAAAACCTGGATTTCCAGGGAGTGGAGGCACTGCACAAACCCCCATTCGCTGGTGTTTGCTCGACTGGCTCCACCAGCTTGGGAGTCACAGAATCCCAGAATTTCAGGATGGTTTGGGTTGGAAGAGATCCTAAATCCCATCCCATCCCACCCCTGCCATGGCAGGGACACCTCCCACTGTCCCAGGCTGCTCCAGCCCCAATGTCCAACCTGGCCTTGGGCACTGCCAGGGATCCAGGGACAGTCACAGCTTCTCTGGGAATTCCAGCCCAGCCCTTCATCAGCATCACATCCAGGAATTCCCAATTCCCAATGTCCCATCCATCCCTGCCCTCTGGCAGTGGGAGCCATTCCCTGTGTCCTGGAACTTCAGGTGCTTTTGCTGGATCTCAAGAGAGCTCCAAGAGCAGTGCAGGTATTGGTGGGATGGGATGGGAATGGGGATGGGAATGGGGATGGGAATGGGGATGGGAATGGGATGGGATCCATGGTATGGGATGGGAATGGGATGAGATGGGATGGGATAGGATGGGATGGGATGGGATGGGATGGAATGGGATGGGTTCTGCCACCCCCACACCTGTGGCCCAGGGAATAGAGGATTTATTTTTATTCCCTCATTTATTATTTAGTGCTTTATTTCATTTGTTGTGGGTGTGGAATTTTTTTGAATTAAGAGCCCACTTTTTTGGCTGATTATTCCTTAATATTCCCTCTCCTCCTTCCCCACTCTCCAAACTGGAATGTTGGAGTGCTCTGCACTGCACTGCAGCAAGAGAATATAAAATATTTAACAGTTTCAGGTGTTTCTCCCACCTTTTCAGGCAGAAAAAGATGTTTTGTCACTTAGAAAGTGCCAGAGTTGTGACAAGTCCTTCTTGCTCCTCATGTCAAGGGGCACAGGGATCAAATAATATTATTAATTTATTAATTCTCTAAGGGCGGAAGATTTAAATAATGTGAAAATTTGCATTGCAGGGCTGATAAAAGATGCTCAGATCTCTAAAAAAAAAGAAGGTGTTTAAAAATGTTTTTGACTTCCAAAATTTGGCAAATAATATTTAAATCTTACTGGTGTGAGTTTAGTCAATCAGATGAAAAAAATTAAGATATTTTTCCAATGATCCATAATAATGGATGCCATGTGGATTTACCTTTGCAAGGAATGGATGCCTGGATGGTTTTTACACAGAAAAAAGGGGGGAAGGGGATTTTTTTCAGCAGGAAAAGGGAATTATTTGGGCATAAGGACCAGAGTGACTCCAGTCCATGGCTCAAACAGGTGAAATTGGGCTTTGTGGAAAACAAAGAAACAGCATTCCATCAGCCCAGCCAGCATTTCATCCCAAAAACATGGAGGGAAAACCGCAAATAAAAAGCAGATTAGACAAAATCAAATCCCAGTGTCAGCAGAATCTCCTTGGAAAAACCAGGCTGCAGCAGGAGAAAGTGGAAAGTGTCCCTGCCCATGGCAGGAGTGGAATGAGATGATCTTTAAGGCCCCTTTTAACCCAAACCATTCTGTAATTCCATGACAAACCAGTGCCATTTTCATTTAATTCACAGCCCAAATCAGCCCAAATCCCTTGGTTTGATCCTCCCTCCTGTCGTGACCTTTCTGGACAAATTGGAAGAAAAATGGGAAAAAACAAAAGGTCAGCATAATTTGAGAAGCTCTTACAAAATACAGAGGGCCTGGCAGGATTGCTCTGCTTTGCTATAGATCTTAATTCCTGATTATTTATTTGGAGTTAGTTTGAGACTCTGTCCTTTGTAGGACAGAGTGAAAAGTTTGTTTTTGGCCACAAAGCTGAAAGCCAGGGAGTACTCAGAGAATTTCACACCTGTGCAAGTTCTGGGGTGCTGCTTTATAGCGAGGATGTTTAAGCAAGTGAGGGGTGGTGGAAATGAAAAAAGGACTTTGGAATTGGAAGCAGAACCACGTGGGAGATAAAACATAACCAGATTTGAGATCNTTTTTGGCTGATTATTCCTTAATATTCCCTCTCCTCCTTCCCCACTCTCCAAACTGGAATGTTGGAGTGCTCTGCACTGCACTGCAGCAAGAGAATATAAAATATTTAACAGTTTCAGGTGTTTCTCCCACCTTTTCAGGCAGAAAAAGATGTTTTGTCACTTAGAAAGTGCCAGAGTTGTGACAAGTCCTTCTTGCTCCTCATGTCAAGGGGCACAGGGATCAAATAATATTATTAATTTATTAATTCTCTAAGGGCGGAAGATTTAAATAATGTGAAAATTTGCATTGCAGGGCTGATAAAAGATGCTCAGATCTCTAAAAAAAAAGAAGGTGTTTAAAAATGTTTTTGACTTCCAAAATTTGGCAAATAATATTTAAATCTTACTGGTGTGAGTTTAGTCAATCAGATGAAAAAAATTAAGATATTTTTCCAATGATCCATAATAATGGATGCCATGTGGATTTACCTTTGCAAGGAATGGATGCCTGGATGGTTTTTACACAGAAAAAAGGGGGGAAGGGGATTTTTTTCAGCAGGAAAAGGGAATTATTTGGGCATAAGGACCAGAGTGGCTCCAGTCCATGGCTCAAACAGGTGAAATTGGGCTTTGTGGAAAACAAAGAAACAGCATTCCATCAGCCCAGCCAGCATTTCATCCCAAAAACATGGAGGGAAAACCGCAAATAAAAAGCAGATTAGACAAAATCAAATCCCAGTGTCAGCAGAATCTCCTTGGAAAAACCAGGCTGCAGCAGGAGAAAGTGGAAAGTGTCCCTGCCCATGGCAGGAGTGGAATGAGATGATCTTTAAGGCCCCTTTTAACCCAAACCATTCTGTAATTCCATGACAAACCAGTGCCATTTTCATTTAATTCACAGCCCAAATCAGCCCAAATCCCTTGGTTTGATCCTCCCTCCTGTCGTGACCTTTCTGGACAAATTGGAAGAAAAATGGGAAAAAACAAAAGGTCAGCATAATTTGAGAAGCTCTTACAAAATACAGAGGGCCTGGCAGGATTGCTCTGCTTTGCTATAGATCTTAATTCCTGATTATTTATTTGGAGTTAGTTTGAGACTCTGTCCTTTGTAGGACAGAGTGAAAAGTTTGTTTTTGGCCACAAAGCTGAAAGCCAGGGAGTACTCAGAGAATTTCACACCTGTGCAAGTTCTGGGGTGCTGCTTTATAGCGAGGATGTTTAAGCAAGTGAGGGGTGGTGGAAATGAAAAAAGGACTTTGGAATTGGAAGCAGAACCACGTGGGAGATAAAACATAACCAGATTTGAGATCTGGCACCAGACTGGGGAGGGAAATTTGGTGACAGTTCAAACCACTCAAGAAAGAACTCAGTGGTATAATCTCTAATTACAGAACAGTCCCATTGTCTGGGGCTTGCTACAACACAATAATAATGATCCAAATCTTTAATCTGAATTGTTCAAAGCAGGAGAACACCTGGAATTTACCAGTATTCAGCTGGTTTTTACTGAGATNGGCTGCTCCAAGCCCCAGTGTCCAACCTGGCCTTGGACACTTCCAGGGATCCAGGGGCAGCCACAGCTGCTCTGGCAATCCCATCCCAGTTCCTCCCCACCCTCCCAGCCAGGAATTCCCAATTCCCAATGTCCCATCCATCCCTGCCCTCTGGCAGTGGGAGCCATTCCCTGTGCCCTGTCCCTCCATCCCTTATCCCATGTCCCTCTCCAGCTCTCCTGGACCCCCTGGAGTTATTCCACCCCTCAAATTCTCCCTTCCAGCTTCCACATCCGAGTTCAGCATCTCAAGGACTTTCAGCGTTTTAGCAAAGTCTTGTTCCAGCAAGATACACCCGACTCCGTTTCCCAAACACCGGCAGAGATAAGATCGGGCCGATTTCGGGTTGTGTATTTAGGGATTAGCTGCTGTGTGTGGATCCTTCAATTCTCTCCCCATTATGGCAGAGCAAGATAAGGAGCGGATTTTGCACCTCTGCTAATTTCTCTGCCCGTGCAAACAGAGATAACCTTTCTTCTCTTATCAGCTATCAGCTGCTCTATCACATAATTGCTGCTCTCTCAATTAACATGTGCCTCGGGAAAGAGAAACAGGGATCACGGACCTGACTAGAAAGGGAAAAGGGAATTTTTGTGACCGTGCAGGGAGGAGAAGAGGGATTTAAAACGGGAGAATGCAACCACTGTGGTAGGGAATGTTCTGTTGGATCTGTGGCTCACACGGGATTTTTATCACAGTGAAAAGAAAACTGATCCAGAAATTCTTATTTTGATCCTGGTTTAGCTATGCATGGAATTGGTTGTGCTTAGCTGAGCAGTAGGGATTGGGAAGGGCTGATGGAAGGGGCAGGAGGTGGGTTTGGATGTGGTCTGAAGGAAAGTTGGGAAGCTTTGGAGAGGCCAGTCCTGGAAACAGAAAGGTTAAGTAAGGCCAGGGATTGGGAAGGGCCAATGGAAGGTGGTTTGAGATGTTGTCTGAAAGAAAGTTGGTGAGGTTTGGGGAGGCCAGTCCTGGAAGCTGAAAGGTTAAGAAGGTTGGGGGTTGGGAAGGGCTGATGGAAGGGTGTGAATGTGGGTTTGGGTGGGTCTGAAGGAAACTTGGGATGTTCTGAAGAAGCCAGTCCTGGAAATAGGAAGGTTAAGAAGGTTGGGGATCGGAAAGAGCAAATGGAATATTCTGAAAGTGAGTTTGGATGTTGTCTGAAGAAAAATTGGAACACTTTGTAGAGGCCAATCCTGGAAATAGGAAGGTTAAGAAGGATGACACTCCAGCAGCTGGTTAGGTGACAATAATGACATCATCATCCCTGCAAAGGTCACTTGTTAGAAAAGCTTCCACAGCACAGCAGCGAACAAGGTGAGATCCTGCCCGGACACGGCTGTGCCCGTGAGGGAATCCTGGAGGCTGGGATGGGATCCAATCCTATTTAAAGGCATTGAACACCGTGTGCTGGCCACAGCAAGAGTGGGTGGATGGCTGAGCCTTGTCACCAGGCTGGCCAGGGGCCAGTGGCCAGGGAAGCTGTCCCAGAAGGAAGCTGTCACCAGGAGGAACTGTCACCTGAGAAGGAAACCTTATTGCAGCAGTGGTGCTGAGCCAGGAGCCATGAGTGTGGAGATAAACGAAGTGTGGAAAAGGGGGGTTATAAAATAATATGGAAAATTTATGGACTAGCACAGAATCCCAGGATGGATCAGGCTGGAAGGGACCACAGAGGGTCACTGGTGCCAGTCCCTGCCCAGGGCACAGGATTGTGTCCATGTGGCTCTGGAATATCCCAGGGAGGAGACTCCAGCCCCTCTCTGGGCTCTGCTCAGGGCTGGGCACTGCCCAGGGCAGGAGCTCTGCCTCCTGTGCCCGGGAATTCCTGGGGTCAGTCCCTGCCCGTGGCTCTGGGGCCATTGCTGGGCCTGGAGGAGACCCTGGGCCTGCTCTGACCTCTGCACACAGGTACAGACAGGGACAGCCAGGGACAGACAGGGACAGACAGGAACAGACTGGGACACCCAGGGACAGCCAGGGGGTCACAGGGACAGCCAGGGACAGACAGGGACACACAGGGACAGACAGGGACAGACAGGGACACCCAGGGGCAGCCAGGGACAGCCAGGGACACACAGGGACAGACAGGGACAGACAGGGACACCCAGGGGCAGCCAGGGACACCCAGGGACAGCCAGGGACACACAGGGACACACAGGGACACACAGGGACACCCAGGGACACCCAGGGCTGAGGGCTCCTCTCAGCTGGGGCTCCTCCCAAGGTGAGCAGCCCCAGGTCCCTCAGCCTTTCCTGGGCATGGAGATGCTCCAGGCCCTCCAGCAGGGAAGGATTTGGATCATGAGGGGGGTACAGAGAGAAGTCTGGGATGAAGCATCCAGTCTGGAACATGGATACCCCACGGATGAGAGCAGGATGGAAGCATAAAGAACAAACTCTAAAGGAGACCTTTCACTTCTGACAGCTCCACTCAGCCTTGGGATCCACCCTGTGCATTCCTGCTCAACAGATGCTCCACATTCCTGGCAGGATCCACCAGCCGGAAGGTCCATTGTGCTCCGTGGACTTGACATTGTGTTGGGACAATGGGTCACACGTGGCTGCCAGATGGGGAAGGCTGGAGCTGGTGACGATCCCAGAAAGATGAATTGCTGTGGGCACTGGATGGGAAGTGGGAAGCCAGCAGTTCCAGGGATGCAGCAGGCAGATGGATTTAGGTTTGGATCTGCAGCGACTACATGAAGTGTCATTATGTCCTCCCTTGTCATTTTTCCAGGCATTTGGCAGCTGAGGATTGCTGGACAGCTGGAAAAACACCTGGGTTGTGTGGTGCAGAAGAGCAAGCTGGATGCAAATATTCCATAACTCCACGGGTGAGAAATGGTGGCTCTAGGGTGAGAGGATAATTGTGCAGAGCTGCATCTCCCGCCTTGGATCATGGTGCAAAAGGGAAAAATCCTTCTTTACAATCTCAAGGAATTCTAATCATTGAAATGGGCTGCCCAGGGAGCTTTGGAGTGCCCATCCCTGGAGGTGTCCAAGGCATTCCTGGACATGGCACTCAGTGCTCTGGGCTGGGGACAGGGTGGACATCAGGCACAGCTGGAACTCAGTGGCCTGGGAGCTCTTTTCCAGCCTCAATAATTCTGGGATAACAGGCTGGGAATCTGCAGGGTGGACAGGGCTGTAAAACTTCCCTAAATATTGGAACTGTCACAGTCTGAGCTGGGTTGGGTTCATTAACTCTGGCTGGTGCATCCAGGTCCACATGGAATTACCTTTGGCTGCTCTTTGCACTGGTGCAAAGACAAGGAAAAAATCATTTTCCCCAGGAATAATTTCCAGCCTTTCTCTTCCCCTGCTGAACAACCCCGAATCTTCTGGTGGACCCCGTTCCTGGCAGCACAAATCCTTTTAAAACCCGAGCTTGCCCAGATTGTGCACAAACTCATTCCTGCTGCCTTCCCAGAACCGTTTGTCCCGGAGCAGGTATTCCTGGAGAAGAATTTGCAAAGCTCGAGCTTCCGTAATTTATTCCCAACTCCCGCCCCGCCAAGGTAACAAAAGCTGGCACCAAAGGCACAACAACAGTTGCTAAATGACAAGATGGAGCAGCCCACACGGAGCACAGAGGGAGAAGCACAGATGGCAGGGAAGGGCTTGCAGGAGGCAGCGGGAACGCGGTCGGAATGCAAATCCCATCGAAACATTCTGGGAAATAATTTGTCCAGGAGGAAAAAAAAAAAGGCAGTTTGGTTTTAGAACTCTGCAAGTGTTTTATGTTCCCACCTCACACACTGGGTACGGAACTGGGAGAGGTCACAGCTGTGTCCTGAGGGGTGGGAATAAACAAAGGGTTTGGGAATAAATCCTTATTATAATCTGGGACATAATGCCGACTTTTCCAGAGGAAGAGCCAGGTGGAATAAATTGTTTTTTCATATTTCATGGAGAACCAGGAACACTTGGTGCTTCATGAACACAAACACTGCTCTGATTCTGCCATGGGATTTACGAGAAGGAAGGAAGGACGGAAGGACGGAAGGAAGGGAGGAAGGAAGGAAGGAAGGAAGGAAGGA